>CAUYTI010076422.1:0-35445 GCA_963575145.1 Galago senegalensis | reverse complement strand
CCTCAAGCCGTCCCCCTGGGTAGAGTGCCGTGGCATTACAGCTCACAGCAACCTCCAACTCCTGGGCTCAAGCGAGTCTCTTGCCTCCGCCTCCCAAGTGGCTGGGATCACAGGCGCCCGCCACAACGCCCGGCTATTTTTTTAGTTGCAGCCGTCATTGTTGTTTGGTGGGTCCGGGCTGGGGATTCGAACCCGCCACCTTAGGTGTACGTGGCTGGCGCCTTAGCCGGTTGAGCTATAGGCGCCGAGCCGAATGGGGTGTTTTTTAGTACAAAGGATCTATGTTTGGTTTCATCTCACCTCCATGGGCACCACTGGTGAGCAATGTGGGCAGATGTGGCCAGGGAAAATGTTGCTCCAGGCCACCAGTGTACATTTTTTTTCCTTTTTTAATCTCCCCCCACCCCCACAATAAGGAAACAAGTTGGTGGAAGAGTCATTTACTTAAGGGTACACACTTTTTATAAAGCTTATTTTTTAAAGTAAATGAAGAAATAGGAACAATCCACAAGTTCAAGGTTGTGTAAAAAACACTGAAAGTCTACCAGGAAGGCATTTCACACAGCACCTGTCGTGCACAAGTAGAGCTTCAGTGGGAATGTCTGGTGACACTTTTGAGCTTAGGTTTCCCCATCTGAACATGTGTAGGGGCTCCGCCCAGTCTGAAAGATTCCCACTTCACTCACGAGGACACTGAGGTGCAGAGAACTCCAGCTACCAACAACAAAAATCAGGAATCACTTCACACAGACTGGTGTGCTATCAGCTCAGGTGCAAGAAACAGCATTTCCCAAAGTGTCCATCTGGCCTGTGCTTCCGTCTGTAGATCAAGAATGGGCCCATCCTGGAACCCCTGCACCGCCTCTTAGACCCTGCCCCACACAAGCCCTGTCAAGACCCTGTTTCTCCCAGAGTCAGGGCATCCCAAGCCCATGGACTTCTCACCATTCACCCTTCAGGATACTGTCACCAGTGACCAAGCTGGACCATACTGTTTGGATTTTGTTTTGAATTACTTTTATGGAATAAGAAATTGGCATTTCGCCAAAAATCTCTGTTGGGGCAGCCCCCACACAGCCACGTGGGAAGCACACCGTCTTTAAGTCTGTGCTAACAGCCCTGCCCCTCCAAGCAGAGCCCCTTGGGGTGGTCTGTGGACGGGGATGGGCTATAATGAGATAAGGAGCATGGGAATTAGCTCTTGCTGCTAGGCACAGTCTAGCTCTACAGACGCTTTCTGGAAAGAGACTTTCTGGATGAAGGAAGCAGCCTGTGGGCTACCGCCCCCCCTTCCCTGCACTGGGCAGCCCTGCCTGCGGCCTAACCTTTGGGCTCCAGCACTGTGCCCTGGAGGTGCTGTCTCCACTTAGGAAGCAGTGGAGCCAAATGGTACCAAATGCAACCTGTAGTCTGCACTAGAGACAGAGGGGCCTAGAGGTCACCTTGACATTTTCCTGTGGTCTAAACCTGCACTCTCCAACATGATCACCATGAGCTTCATGTGGTCACTGACTGACCACTGAAAATCTGGTCAGTCTAACCGAACTGTGCTGCAAATGTGAAGTGCACACTGGTTTTCAAAGACACCATCAAAAAGTAAAACATCTCATTAATGGTTTATATTGGTTACATGTTGAAGTGACTAATACTGTGGAGATAGTGGATTAACTAAGAAGCATTATTAAAACAAACTTCACTGGGCTTGGTGCGTGTAGCTCAGTGATTTGGGATACCAGCCACATACACTGGGGCTGAAGGGTTCAAACCCAGCCCAGGCCTGCTAAGCAACAACAACAACAACAACAACAACAAAAATAGCTGGGCGGGCTCGGCGCCTGTGGCCCAAGTGGCTAAGGCACCAGCCACATACACCCAAGGTGGTGGGTTCGAATCCAGCCCAGGCCTGCCAAAACAGCAATGAGGGCTGCAACCAAAAAAATAGCCGGGCGTTGTGGCGGGCGCCTGTGGTCCCAGCTACATGGGAGGCTGAGGCAGGAGACTCTCTTGAGCCCAGAAGTTGGAGGTTGCTGTGAGCTGTGATGCCATAGCACTCTACCCAGGGGGACAGCTTGAGGCTCTGTCTCAAAAAAAAAAAAAAAAATAGCTGGGCGTTGTGGCAGGCTCCTGTAGTCCCAGCTATTTGGGAGACTGAGGCAAGACAATTGGTTAACCTCAAGAGTTTGAGGTTGCTGTGAGCTGTGACATCACTGTACTCTACCGAGCTCGACATAGTGAGACTGTCTCAAAAAAATAAATAACTTCACCTGTGTCTTTTCTACCTCTTTGATGTGGCTACTGAAATATTTAGAATCAGGTACACAGCCCCAATTGTCTTTATTTGGGATGCTGCTGGTCCTTCCTCACCCCCAGTCACACAGCAATTGTGGAGGAAAGAAGCATGGGGCAGGGAGGCTGTGTCTCCATTATGAAGACTGTGAGCCGCTCCCAGGGAAGGGACAGCTGCCTGGGAGGCACGGTTGGATGTCTGGACCTGCCAGCTGGTGCCGCTGGGGGTTGTGGCCCTGGGATAAGCAGGATCCTGTATGAGTTTGCTCCGCTGCCGTAAGCACCCCCCACTTCAGGCTTCAACAGAAACGTGTCCCTCTCAGTTCTGCAGGTTGGAAGCCCCAGATCAAGACATGGGCAGGCTGCCTCCTCCTGAGCCTCTCTTCTTGGCTTGCAGATGCTGTCTTCTCCCTGTCTTCAAGATGACATGCCCTGATCTCTGCTTCTCACAAGGGCACCACTTCCATTGCAGTAGGGCCACCCTCACGACCTCATTTTACCTTGATGACCTCTATAAAGGCCTTGTCTCCAAATACAGTCACGTTCTGAGCTCATGGGGGTCAGGCTTTCAACACAAGAATTTGGGTGGTGGTGCACAATTGAGTCCAAAACAGATTCATCAAGCCAGGGATATGTTGGCTGAGGAAGGGCTGTTCCTCCCTGGGAGTCTGTGAGTGGCCAGACAGAGCTGTCCAAGATAGAGGATGACAGAGCAGGTGGCTCCAGTTGTATCATCCAGTTAGAGCTGGAAGGAAAGGCCAGGTGACCATGGGGACTCTGGAGTCCAGGCAGAGGGAACAGCATGTGTTAGGCCTTCTTTAAGGCTGCTGTGTGACTCCCCCATGAGGGGCCTGGGTGGGAGTGGAAGATCAAGGTGGGCCTTGAGGACAAAGTGCCCACCATGGTGGGCTCAAGCTGGACTCTCATTGCTTCTGGAAGGAGCCGCCTCTCCAGGGCAGTCACTCAGTCTACTTTGTCATTTAGTCCTTGCGACTGGGCATGGCCGGGTGCTATCTTCTGCACTCTAAACTTGAATACCAGAGGCTCCTTGGGCTACTCTGCAGGCTTCCTCCTGACTGCTGGGGACCCCACTGAGTTGGGGAGCAGAGCAGTTCTCCTGAAGACTTGAGGGCACCCTCCTGCTGCATCTAAGGTGCAAACTACACGGAGGGCCCGACACTGCCTGAAGGTTCTTCTTTCATTTAAGTGTTGAGATTAGGAGTCACAGAACATAAAATTGGCTACTTGAAAGTGTCCAGTTCCATGGCATTTAGTGCCTTAGTGGTGCTGTGCAGCCACCACCTCTCCCTAGTTCCAGAACATCCCAACATTCCAGGTAAGACCCCACAGCTGCTAGGCAGTCACTGCCCATGGCCCTGCCCTGGGAACTCCCAAGCTGCCTGCTGTCCCTGGGGATTTAATCACTGATGATGTTTCAGAAACGGAACGATGCCTTGTGTGGCTTCTGCATTAGCTTGTTTCACTGATCGTAACATCTCGAGGCTCGCCCCCACTGTGCTGCATGTCGGTGTGGAATGATGCTTCAGTGCCTGGCTCAGGTTTCTCCAGAGACTTGGAAGCAGTAGGATCCATGGGGGAAAGATCATTGCAGGGCAGTTGTGGGGCCGATGAGCCCATGCTCTGCAGCCAGCAAGCAGGGGGCCTGACGTGAGCACCAGTTGAAGGCCAGCTGGCTTGAGGCCCAGAAAGAGCCAACATTTTGGTCCAAGTCTGAAGGCAGGTAGAGGCTGATGGCCCAGTACAAGTAGTCAGGCCGTCCCTCACATTTGGCTCTTTTGTTCTATCCAGGCCTTCAGTTTTGGGGGCAAGGTCCACCCACGTGTGGAAGACCACCTGCTGTACTCGGCCCATGGATGAAATGTTATACTCATCCAGAAGTATGCGGAGACACACTCAGGGCATCTGGCCACCTGAGCTTCACCACTGCGATGTGCACAGACCACGTTTCAGTTACCTGCTCATCAGTGGACGGACCTTTGCTTTCAACTGTTGTGAATGATGCCATGGAGAGTGCGGGGTGCAAGTACTGCAATTCTTGTCCTCATTTCCTTTAGATAGATGCCTAGGGTGGGATTTCAGGTGCTGGGTGTTCTCTGGACAGCACTGGCCCAGTTAGGCTGCTTGCTGTAGCCCAGGCATAATCCTCCTTGCTGTAGGCTCTTCCTCACGTTTCTTAGTGCCCAGAAGAAATGGAGCACACGATGGAGATATTTTGGGCTCAGATTTGTCCTTGGATAGGTTAGGACTGAGGCAGGTGGCACTATACGGTTGAAAAGGGTACCAGAGATTCCCCGTCACTCTGGTTTGAAGCTGCCAGGTGGAGGGAGATGCCCACCCCTGTGCTTGGCTGACAGCTGTCAGGCCGGGGGGTTCCTGGTGTCCAGGCCACAGGGCCACACTACTATGTCCTGCTCAGCCAGGTGCCCCCTTTGGTTCATGGAAGCTTCCAGACTTACTCCCCCATGCTCTGGGCTATCCTATCAGAGGCTTCTGAGGCTCCCTTTCCCCTCACACTAGGGGGCTGAGTTCCTAACTAGTCTCCAGCCCCCACTGTGGTAAGACCCCTGCCTATGCCCACCTAGCCTGCTGCAGGGCTCCCTGCAGGCCACCTCCAGGCTGCATGTGGCCAAGAGGGACAGAAGAGCCCTGAGCTGCTGGGAGGGCAGACTTATTCCCGGGTGTCCTGAGCTGTGTCACCCCAGAATCAAAGTTACTTCTGATAAGGCCATAAACTCCCTTCTCCCCATTGCCGTGTCCCCACTTCCATTCACAGGGCCTGGCCCAGGCAGGCTGCAGATACTCATGGGACTTGGGACAGTGTGGTCCCTGACACCTTGTGGGACAGGACCAGGCAGCCTCTCCATCACTCTCCCTTCAGAAAGGTCCCAAAGACCTGGGTACCTCCAAGCAAACAGTCCTCCCTCCTTCCCTTCCAGAAAGTGAGCCAAAGGCAACAGCCTTAGCAAAATCTAAATGACCATCTGCATCATTTTTATTGCAAATCAGTTAACAAAAAAGATGAAAATACATCATTTTCATTATCTAGTTTTGCATGTAGATAACTTTTTAAAAATTTTTCCTTTTTCTGTAAACTACACTCTATTTTATAAAACGTAGTAAGAATCAACACCTGTGTGTCTAGTCACACCCACTAGGGATGATGTCGCCATCCCTGCCCCCAAACCAGGAGAAGCTGCCCTGAGATGGCAGGTGCTCCTGGGTGGCGCAGAGCTGAGCCACCTTCTGACACCCCTCATCACACAACACACGACAGACTCGTTCATTTAGATTTTTTAAACAAAATCCACCGTTAAAAATGTATTTACAGACATTTATTCTGCCACAGGCTTATACTTGACATCACAAGGGTCTGCTCCCCCTCCCAGCACACAGCCCCACATAAGCAGGGTGCTCGAGAGCAGGCTCCCTGCCTTTCTGACCACAGCCACTGGAAGAACTAAGGACACAGCCTATGACTTTCTAGAACCTCCATGTAAGTCACTCTGCCACATCTCCTAGAGAAACAGGAGCCCTGAGTAGTTGGGCCCATAAGCCTGGGCCCAGGCTCTGCTGAACCTGCAGGATGCCCTTCAGGCTGGCATGCTGTGGCCTCCAGCAGGGCTGGCCCAGGCAGAGTCTTTCCCAAGCAAAGGGTAGGATCCCCCTGCGGGCATCCTGAGGATCCACATGTCTGAGCTGTTCATATACATGATACTTAGAGGATAAGGGGTAACTACGTAATAGAGAACCCAAAACAAAGATTCATGACTGGTACCATGGAATGAACTCTGGGTATACCCCCAAGAACACATTTTAAAAAGCATGCTTGAAACACAAGATCAGAAAAACACCAAAATATCCGAACACCATCATTTTACTTAAGTTTCCTACTTTATATGCCAGTTAATCCACAGGCCTAATGTGTGGATCTGCCCCTTTTGTCTGTCTCTGGAGGTGTCTTCACGAAGAACACAGGTGACACTGGGGGAGGTGCTGGGCCGGCATGGGGGAGGTAGGTGCTGGGGAGAGGGCAGCAGGCTGGGCACCCTGGAGCTTTTTGGCTGATGCTTATTCAAACCTCCCTTCTCCAACATCATTTCTTTTTGGATTATGAAAGTAAGTAATAAATAAATGGCATTTATAAATCATGAATCTTTGTTTATATTTTACAAACACATAAGAATCTTTATACTAACTAGAAAAACCATAAGAACTAGTTTATTTTCTTGGAGCCATACAAAACAGTACATATAAATAAAAAGGCAGTGTTTCTGTGTAAAATAAAAGTACATAAATAAATACTAAAAAAATTTTTTTTTAATTCTTGTCTTATTTTGTATAAAAACATGTTTTTTTAAAAAGGCTCCTTAGTCTAGCTCTGGTGTCCACAGAGCACATAGAGACGCCCAGCAGGGCTTGGGAAAGGGAGCTGGTCGCACCTGCAGCTGTCTACTTGAAGGCCTCCGGAATGTGGGTGACCTGGGACTGCATGCTGGTGGGTGGGCTGGAAACACCCTCAGACCAGTCGGAGACGTTGGAATGCGGGGATGAGCTGGACCACTGGTCGGGGGACTCTGGGGACGGAGTGAGGAAAGGATGCTCCGGCACCTGCAGCTGGTGGCTGGGGGTGTTGTCCACAGGCGAGGAGGAATAGCTGTGCTGTGAGGGGGGCGTCAGAAACTGTGCTGTGGTCATGGGTGGGGCCAGCGAGGATGGCAGTGAAGTGGGTGGGGCCAGGCCCTCCGGGGGCAGGACAGTGTGCACTGTCAGGCTGCCAGGGCCCAGTGGCTGCACGTCTGCCTGGCTTGGCTCCCCACCCAAGAAGCTCCGGCCCAGGTGGCTGCCAGCCGCTGAGCCCACCCCAAGATGTGGCTGCAGGTTCTGCTGCTGCTGCTGGATGTTTGGCGGTTGCAGGTTCTGCTGCTGCATCTGTAAGTTCTGCTGCTGCACCTGTGGGGTCTGCCCCAGGTGGGGCTGGGTGGCCAGCCGTGTGCTGGGCAGGCCCTGGTAGCTCATCATCTGGGTCAGGGTGTTGGTGGCCAGGCCGCTGGGCAGCGGGCCCATCAGGCCGTGCTGGAGGCTGGGGCCCTGCGCACTTAGGGTGCTGGGCACCACACTCCCTCGCAGCGGGTTATACTGGCTGGGCACCATGCCGTTCTGCAGCCGGGACAGCCACTCACACTGGCCATTCAAGCTGGCAGCCCCACCCACACTGAAATTCATGGCCCCTCCACTGTTGGCGGAGCCCAGGATCGAGCTGGTGCCAGAGGCCACAGGCAGGTGTGAGAGGCGTGGGGGGCCAGCCTCAAAGGCCAGCCGGCCACCTGCACCTAGGGCTGCCATCTCTGGCTTGGCTGCCATGTTCAGGTGGCCAACACCCAGGTGGGTGTCGGGCATGCCAGGCAGGTGGTTGAGAGGCATGGATGGAGACTGCTGGAACGGAGAGGGCAGGAGGGGCGGTGAGGCCACATCTGACAAGTAGCCATGGGGTGACTCCAGGGAGTCCACAGGCGACAGCATGCTGGAGCTGTCCAGCAGGCAGCCCTTGCCGTCCTGAGACTTCTTCCTCCGTGCCTTGAGGTCCTTGGCCTCTTTGCCACCACAGACCAGACCTTTGGTGCTGGGCTTCCGGGCCTTCTTGCCCTGCATGGAGGGCTTGAGGTTGCCCAGGTAGCCATTGGGTGAGCACAGCGGGGGTGAGAGGGTCGGGGCAGGCCCCAGGCCGGCGCCATGTAGCGGGGGGCTGCGCACCAGGTTGTGCTCATCCAGCAGCCGCACGATGTCATGGTGCATCCGCTCCTGTGCAATGTCCCGTGGTAGGCGGTCCATGTGGTCGGTGATGTCCCGATTGGCAAAATGGTCCAGAAGGACCTTGGCGGTCTCGTAGCTGCCCTCTCGGGCGGCCAGGAACAGAGGCGTCTCCTCCTAGGAGACACAGGCATGGGCAGGTGAGGGGGACCCTGGAGCTGGTCCCAGTGCTCTGTTACCAGAGGCTCATGGGGGCTGGAAGCTGGGGTGACCCCAGCATCCTGGAATGCATGGCTTGGTTCACTTTTAGAGACAGGGTCTCACTCTTGCTCAGGCTGTCTCCAACTTGTGAGCTCAAGGCAATCCACCCATCTCAGCCTCCTAGAGTGCTAGGATTACAGGCATGAGCCACTGTGCCTGGCCAGTCCACTTTTCTAAAATGTTAAAACCTTACACGCATCTCCTAAGACCCTCTCAGGGAGGTCTGTGAGATTCCCTATTCCAAATGTGGCTACTTTAAGAGGAGAGGTTGTCAAGGTGCCCTACTGAAAACCTGACAAACAGTGGCCCTCTTCTCTCTCCCCACGAAAATGCACAGACCACGGCAGCTCACACCTGTAATCCTAGCACTTTGGGAGGCTGAGGTGGGCAGATAGCTGGAGTTCAGGAGTTCAAGACCAGCCTGAGCATGAATGAGACTCTGTCTCCAAAAATAGCCAGGCATGTGGCAGGTGCCCAGAGTCCCAGCTAATCTGGAGGCTGAGGCAAGAGAATCACTTGACCCCAAGAGTTTGAGGTCGCTGTGAGCTATGACATCATAGCATTCTACCCAGGGTGACAAAGTGAGACTCTGTCTCAAAACAAAAACAAACAGAAAATGCACAGACCAAAAATCACTACAGCAATTCTAGGGACCTGGGGGCCCCCAAACTGCATCATGATAGGGAGGAAGCTCCCTGTCCAAATAGCACTGAGCTAACCTGGGGTCTGCACTCCTTTCCCAGTCTCTCTGTGCTACAGGTGCAACACACACATGAGAATACTGACCATGGACCAGGGACTGAGAAGTCTCCTGCCACCCACATACCCTGTGGCCAGCTGCTCTGGAGTCCTGGGGCTCAGTTTCCCTCCTTCCTACCCTTCTTCCCCATCAGGTCACAGGCCCCCTGTGGACACCTGGTGCCCAACACCTGCTACATCCCCTCACCCAGGCAAGACAGACCCTGACTCAATACAAGGGGATGGGCAGGAGTGAAGAAAGGGCTCAGCTCCCACGCCATACACTGTGACCCCAGCAGGCAGCCCTGCGCGTGGGAGCCTCTGTAAACAGAGGGGGGTAAAGCGCTAAGTGAAGCCCCTTGTCAAGGGGCTCTGGGCTCACCTTGTTGTTCTGCATGTCCTTGTTGGCCCCGTTCTTCAGGAGCACAATGGCAGCGTCCACATTGTTCACAGCGGCAGCCCAGTGCAGTGCTGACTTGCCTGCATGGGGGGAAACAGACAGGGTGGGTCCAGGGCAGACCACACAGCAGCCGCAATCCTCCCTGCCCCTGCAGGCTGGGCAGCCTCGTGGCTCACCCAGGTCATCCACGGCATTGACGTCGGCGTGTGAGTTGATGAGGTCTTCCAGCATGCCCTCCACGGCCAGGCGGGCGGCCAGGATCAGCGGCGTTGTGCCATCATGCATGCGCGCATCCAGGTCTGTTGCCCGGTTCCTGATCAGGATCTGGGAGATAGGGAGGGACACAAGCTTGGCACATGTGAACCTAATGCATCTGGCCCAGAACCAATACACAGACTGTGAGCTCCACTGCCTCCCTGACACAGACGAGACTCCTCCTGAGACCTGCCAGCCTGGGAAATGATGTGCCACACCTGCGAGAGGCCAAGCTGCTCACAGACCAGCCCCTTGGGACCATGTGTGGCCTCACCTGATCATCAGTGTGTTCTGGCTTCCATGACTACTCTAGAACAGAGGGGTCCAGGCATTACACAGTCTGGTGGAGGGGGGGTGGTCTCTGCTGGTGGCTGAAAACAGACGGCACCAACCCATGTGTGGTGTTGGCCAGATACTTGCAGAACACATGGGAATTCAAGTCTTAGTTGTGTGGGAAAGGCTATCCAGAGAGGTCCTAGGCAAACACACACAGGGCCTGCCCCTGGGGGCTACTTTTGACTTTCCCTTTGTGGCTAATCTCAATTTCTTATTTCTGCAGGATGCCAACATATCACTAGAGGTATGAAATTATTAAACTTAAATTTGGGGCTGACCCCGGGTCTGTGCAGCACCTGCACCCGCCTGTGGCTTCCTAGGCTGTGGGACCTGCAGTGTGGCGACTGCTGGACGAGCCCTGGAGACCCAGAATCCAGATGGATAAATCCACCCTTGACATGAGCTCCCTGTAGACCAGAACCCCAGATTTAGAGGCGGCGAGTAGCAGCCTGTTAGCCTCCTTCTCACCGCCACAGGCTATGCCAGAGGCCAGGCTGAGAGGGAGGGCTAGAGAGCCAGGGGCTGAGCAGTGGAACTGGGGCACCCCAAGCCTGTTATGGGTAGGAGTGGGGAATCTCCCAGCCTGGCTTCAGTGAGACCAGGTGGGCCTGACACCCACTCAGTGCACCCCTCCTTCAAAGGCCCCAGCTGCATCTGCCTCAGCTGTGCTTGAGGTCAGGTCTCTAGAGCTAAGTAAGCCTAGTTTCTGCCCCAAGACTAGCTAATGGCATTAAGGAGGTCAGGTGGCTGGGACACTGTGGACAGGCACAGGCAAGCGCTACCTACCTGGAAAACACCCTGTGCATCCGCAGACACAGCAGCGTGCAGTGGGGTGCGCCCCATGTTGTCCTGGATGTTGGCATCGGCGCTGGCCTCCAGGAGGCGCTTGGCAGCATCGGAGCGTGAGTAGCGGGCGGCCAGGTGCAAGGCAGTCTCGCCGGTGCGGTCAGTCTGGTTGTGTAGACTGGCCCCCTGGTAGATGAAGTCCGAGATGACAGCCGGTGCATCCTCCTCCTCCTCACTGTTGCCCGTCTCCAGGCCGCCCCCACTGCAGGAGGCGATCATGAGTGGCGTGAAGCCATCTGTGGGGCAGGGCAGGTGGGGCTCAGTCAGGAGGACAGCCTGAGCTCAAGGGGATACTGTGTGGGCTGCCACCCAGTACACAGGGGCTCCTGCACAAAGAGCCGCCTGCCCACAGAGGGCCACTGAAGCCCCCAGGAACTTCTCAAGGGAAACAGCCAAGCCCAGCTGCCAACTCACTAGACAGCAATAAGACCTCAATGGCTTTGCTTCCTGTCCTGTCAAGATCCTATGCCAAATCCCACCCAAGAAAGAAGCAAGGTGAGAAACATGACGTTAGAAAATCTGCACTTCAGCTGCCCCAAAGCAGCATTTCAGGAGACAAGAATCATTTACAGGGCAGAGAGAGCCTGAGTGTGGCCTCAGGGGAGGGTGGAAAAAAGGTGGGCTACTGGGGTCTCATCACTCTGAGCAGGGACAACCCCGAGGACTGAGCACCCGCCCCCTGGCCTTTAGGGTCTGGTCAGAGCAGCCCAGGCTGCCAGACACCTGTGTCCCCAATGGAGACCCGCAGCCATGGAGGGCGGTGGCAGGTGGTGCCCATACCCGGCCCGCGGACGTTCACATCCATGCAGTCCGTGTGGGCCTCGCCCTGGGGCGGTGTGGGGGCCATGGCAGACACACGCAGGTCGGCCGCATCCAGGTGCTGCTGCGTCCACTGCCGGTGGTCCGTCTGGTCATCCAGCTCAGGAAGAGCCACTGGCTCCTCGAACTAAGTGGGGCAGAGAGGTACGTCAGCTTGGGCCGTAGCAGGCACCCTGAGGTCTGGGGCCATAGGACTCACCCGGAACTTCCTCGTCTCCAGGTCCTCATCCCCCCACTCGTTCTGGTTGTCATCCATGAGGGCCCCATCGGAGGCATTCTTCAGGGGCCTGGGGAGGAAGGGTGGGAAGCCAGGCTGAGCAGGGTGCAGGTGCCAGGCCCCGGGCCAGGAAGGGGAGGACCCCCGAGGAGGGTGCCTGGCAGGAGGCAGTTTCCACTCACTTGAGGCCCACAGAGTCCTCGCCGAGGGGCTCTCGCCGCTTCTTCTTGCTGGCCTCAGACACCTTGAAGCCCTCAGGGAACCAGAGCTGGCCATGCTGCCGTCGCCGCTTCCGGGACAGCAGCACCCCACAACCCACGAAGAAGAGGAGCACAAAGGCGGCCGCCACTACGTACATCAAATGCAGCTGCGCGGGCGCCGGCGGCTCCACGGTCTCACCTGCGGGCACAAGGGCCAGGGGCCAGAGCCCAGACATCAGGCAGTGGTTATACAGCAGACCGGTGGCCAGGGGGCAGCGGACAGGCTCTGTGGTCGGGCAACGGCTCACCCACTCTCCTCCATCCCGCCCCCCAAAATAAGGTCATTTTCTACGCGATTAATCAGAATTGCAAACTATCACTAAATTCTCTCCTGCACCAGCCGGCTATCTGGAGACGGCTTTTACTTTTTTCTCCTTTAAGGGAGAAGGATTAGCCAACTTCAAATCACTGCACTCGCATTGAGCTGTTAAGACAAAGGATTTAGGGGGATTTTCAAGACACAAACTTCAACACTTCACATGACACCGATCAATTCTTCTCTCTCTCTTTTTTCTTTAAAAAAAAAAAAAGCTGTAATGATTTTGAAATAATACCCAACAAAGAAAAACCAGGGGAAGAGGTGGGCAGAGGAAAAAGCTCCCACTTTCTGGCAAGTGTGCTCGTCCTCTGGGTTTCCCTCTAGCAGCTTCCCACAGCTAGGGAGGGCACACCTGAGCTCTGGACAGCAAGAAACACACCCATGGGTGGCAACTGGCACTCAAACCCAAAACAATTTGGGGGAACAGAGGGATTCAGCCCCTGGCAGGTACACTGGGTCGCAGGGCTGGGGGAGCTGGTGGGAGCCACACTCACTCTGCACGGCCTCGATCTTATAGGGGATGTTGAGGCTGCCCAGCGAGGCGAGCGCCCCCAGGAACGCAGCCACATCGGTGGCGCTCTGGAAACACTGAGAGGAGGACTGGACACACTGCCGGTTGTCAATCTCCAGGTAGACAATGGACCTAGGACACACAGGCTAGGCTGGGACCAGCAGCCTTCTTCTCCCACCTGCCAGGGACCACCTCTAGCCCCCGATGGGGTCAGGAGGGGGGAGGTGGGTCTGATGACACCTACCTGCAGGGGGACAGTCCCCTGCAGCCCAGCCAGTGAAACCTGATGCTCATCACAGACTCTTTCAGAGTGCTCTCCCAGCCCCTACCCTCTCCAGCACACTTAGGTGTCAGGAACACACCTTTTCCTCATCTCAGGACAGAGAATGCCCTCGGGAGCCCTGTTCTCTCCCAGGAGCTGTCTCCAAGCTGGCAGAAGTGCTGACATGTTGGGGGTGGGACACACCATGACAGGCCCAGAGACTGGGGGTTCTCCCACCAGCCAGGACACCTGCTCCAAGGGCCCAGCCTCCTTGTAAGCAGGATCCAAACCCAGCCCTGACACAATGACACACTCCCGACTGCAGGGCTGTCCTAAGCCAGCAAGATTGTGACTGGCAAGCCAGGTCAGGGCACACCACGGGTACAACCAACCTGGCCACGTGGCTCATGTGGGAGTGGTGGAGTCTTGTGGGACAGCTGCACATGTGAGCTCCTTCTGCCTGAGGTCCCTTGACCCTGGGGACACCCTTCCCAACTCTGCTCTCACTAGGGCCCCAAGGTCCAGCTAGGTGCCCTCCCCAGAACCCTCGACTGGCTTCCTCTCGAGCCCAAACAAGGCAGATATGGTTGCTGAGTGGGGTTCTTCTCATCCAGGGTGGATCTGCCAGCCCGTGGGGAGCCCAGGAGGGCTGGGCTTTACTAGCTCATTCCCCAGCACCCAGCAGATGCTCCAAGCTGCCCACTGGGTGATGCAGTGAAGCCTCCACACACTGGGGAAGATGGGGGGGGGGCGCTGCATGGCACAGAGCTGGCAGAGCCCCACCCCCTTCCTCACCCCTACAGCCCTGGGGTCCTTTACTATACAGTAAGCAGAGTCCGGCCCACCCCAGGGTGGCCGCATGAGTCAGGGAAGACGCCATCACTTACCCGCGGATATCCATGGGGTCCAGCTCCCTGCGCCGGCGCACACCCCCACCTCTGGGGAACAGCGAGGCAGTCGCCTGGCCAAGTAGGGTACTGGGGGCGGCCCAGCCCTCGGCTGCACGCTTTACGGGGTGCTTGCGCAGCTCCTCCTCACGGCCATAGTAGGGGAAGATCATAAGCCGGCCATGGGCGTCCCGCTTGAAGACCACGTTGGTGTGCAGCACTCGGCTAAGCTCCCGTAGGAAATGCAGGGAGTTGTTACGCAGCTGCTCTGGCGGCGTGAGCACCACCACGACCAGCGTGCCAGCTGCTAGGCGCTCGGGCACATGCTCCGCGCAGTCCAGCCCATCCCACTCGCACTCAGCGCTGTTGCAACCCTGGTCACAGTGCCCGTCGCTGAAATGGTCCTTGCAGTATTGGTCGTACAGGGGGCTGCGGAGGCAGAGCACACTGAGACCCACCAGGCCCCTATGGGGGCCCAGAAGCTGCCCCAGGGGTCGTGGGGACACCCTGCCCCCGATGCCCCCAGCTCAGGACCCTCCTGTGGCCTGAGGGGATAGTGCCCTTACTTGCACTGGCCCTCTGCACGCTGGCAGTCGAAGCCATCGAAGAGGCAGCCGGCCGAGTTGCACTGGGGGTCGCAGCGGCCGTCGCTGAAGTACAGCCAGCATTGCAGCGACTGCGTGCAGTTCTTCCAGGGGTCGTTGAAATTAAGGGAGCAGTCGCCGCCATCCCAGCCGCATGCGTGGTTGTTGCATTGCGGGTTGCAGACCTTGTCGCCGGCATCCTCCTGGCATTCAGGGAGCTTGCAGGCCTCCTCGATCTGTGGTGGGGGGATGTCACGCCCAGCGCCACCCCCGAAGCTGTAGTCCAGGATGTGACACAAGAGCCCATTGAACTTAGCAGGGCACAGGCAGCGGTAGAAGGGGCTCTCGGGGATGGGCTCGCAGCTGCCCTGGTTGTAGCAGGGGTTGCCATTCAGGCAGGGACTGCTGGCCGGGAACTGGCACTCGGGGCCAGTGAAGGGGCCCAAACACAGGCAGGTAGGGCTCCTCGGGCCCGAGATGCATGTGCCGCCATGCAGGCAGCGCAGGCCGCCACAGGCACGGGCATCGTTCTCACACGTGGCACCCTCAAAGCCCTGTAAGGGAGGGAAGGTAGGGCAGGCAGTCAGGGTGGGCTGGCACCCCGAGCCCCTTTCCTCTAGCAGAAAAATCCCTAAAAAAGAACTGTCTCCTGATGGCAAAGGGGTCAGGGGGTCCCAGGGGTTCAGAAATTGGAGACAAAAAAGTGGAGCACTGGGGACCAGGGAACAGTGAGTCATCGTGTCATCAGTCATCAGCCTAAACCCACAGAATTACAAGGCCAAGGGTGAGGAATGTGGGCACAGTGAAGGCTGAAGTTGCTTACAGTGCTTCAAAGCTGCCTCACCAAGTGTCAATGAATGCTTAGCATATGTCAAGGCAGGGAACTAGGCAAGGGTATGTTTCCGTTGAATTTTTTTGTAAAACTATTATTAAAAATGTACTAAAACTATAAAAAGGGCCTCAGGAGAATGATGAAGATGAAGGCCCAGAGGCTCAATCCTAGCCTCCGCCTAAGGGCCCCAGAACCCAGGGCTAAGCTACACCAAGGGAGGGCATGGGGCCGGACACTTTTGGGCCCACACTGCACCTCCCGCCCCTGCCCGCCATGGCACCTACCGCAGGGCATCTGCAGATGAACCCGCGGGCGGTGTTGGAAGCCACCGCGCAGGTGCCCCCATTCTGGCAGGGCTTGCCTCTGCAGCCATTGATGACCGACTCGCAGCGGCGCCCTGTGAGAACCGCAGGGCAGTGAAGCAGTTGCCCTGCGACCACACCCATCCACCTTCCCAACACCCGGCCACCCGGCTGCCCACTGCACCCACCAGTGTGACCGGCACGGCACTCGCAGTGGAAGTCATTGACACGCTGCACGCAGTTCTGGGTGCCGCGGGCATCACAAGGGTTGGACAGGCACTCGTTGACGTCTCCCTCGCAGCGCTCACCCACGAAGCCCGGAGGGCAGGTGCAGCTGTAGCCGCCCACCTGGTCCACACAGGTGCCGTTGTTGAAGCACTTAGGGCTCCGGGAGACAGGGTCAACAGGGGGGCTGCAGTCGTCCACATTGATCTCACAGTGCACCCCTGCAGGGCCCAGGCGGCATCAGGGACCCGTGCACATCCAGGCCCCAAAGCAGCAAGGACTGGGACATGCAGATGCCCAGGGCAGGCCCACTGAGCCACACTTCCCGCCAGGACCCCTCTCTGGGGCCTTCCCTGCTAGCAAGGCCTTTGTTCTTGGCCCCACAAAGCAAAATGGAATTTCTGGCAGGTTCTGGGTGCTTCTGCTGGTCACAGGGCACCTGACTTGCCCACTTCCCCGGGCCCCTGGACCCTAGCCGTCCGCATGGCAGTCCTCACCCTGTGTGCCCCGGGGGCAGGAGCACTTGTAGGTGTTGATGAGGTCGAGGCAAGTGCCCCCATTCTGGCAGGGGTGTGACAGACACTCGTTGACCTCCTCAGAGCAGTTCACCCCGTGGTAGCCAGCCACGCACTGCACAGGGACAGAGTGAGAGGCAGGGCTGTGGCTCATGAGGGACCAGAACGTAATACTCCACTCCCACCCCCAACCAGGCAGGCTGGCAGGGCCACACAAACTGCCCTTGTGTCCAGTGAAGCCTGAGGTCCCTCACACCTAGCAGACCTGGAGGAAGACCCCAACACTGTAGACCCTGGCCAGGACCTCAGTGAGGTGAGTCACCACCTGGGGTGTCAGTAGGAGAATCTGGACCCTGCCCCATAAGACCAAGGTAAGGGCCCCAGCATGGATATCAGCCCAGCCCAGATGCAATCCAGGGAAAAGGAAATTCCATCCCTCTTCTCAGCTTTTCTCCCTCTTTTGGGCTCCCCATTTGCTGCTTCCTCCAGGAAGTCCTCCCTGATTGCCCTGGCCCTCCCTTATGGGACTGAAAGGTACAGAGGGTTTAGTCCTCTCTGCCATGCCAGTTCCTAGTCCCCAGCCTGGTGTGCAGTGACACTCACTCCACACGCCTCCCCTCCCACCCCGGGACAGGCCCCCACCTTGCAGGAGTAGCCACCCAGGTAGTCTGTACAGGTGGCCCCATTCTGGCAGGGGCTGGGCAGGCACTCGTCCACCAGGTCCTCGCAGTAGCTGCCTGTGTACCCTGCCTGGCAGCGGCAGTGATGTGTGTTGCCCTCGTTCACACAGAGCCCTCCATGCTGGCACAGGTGGGCAACGTCAACACCTACAGTGTGGGGTCAGAGGGAAGATGCGGTGGGGACCAGGTGGGCCTGGCAGAGCCAAACGAGGACAGGCGGGCACAGCTGGTTACCTCGCTGCCGTGCAGCCACCTCGCAAGAAACACTGGGCACGTCGCAGTAAAGGCCAGTCCAGCCACTGGGGCACTCGCAGCGGTACGAGGTGTGGGTCTGCCAACATTTGCCGCCATTCTTGCAGGGCGAGGAGTCACACCAGCGCACGAGGTTCTGGGGACAGGCAGGGGTCAGAGGACACACCACCCTACTGGCCAGTTCCCACTCATAGCTCAAGACACAAATCTGCCAGAGAACCTCACACCCAAGGTGGGCTGTGACCCCACTCTACAGAAGGAGAAACAGGCCCAGGGACTCTCTCCCTGTCCCTCCTATACCAGAAGCAGCCTGGGTTTGGAGGCCCTCTCAGGACTCCCAACAGAGCCAGACTGTGCCCTTTCTTCAAAAGAACGTCTTTATTCAGAAATAAACTTTTTGAAGCTAATTTTAATGTTGTTTCTGTACATGGAAATCCTCAGTAGAAAAAACTATGCAACACCTGTGCCTCCTTTCTATAGAGCATTGACAGTAGCCACCTCCCCCCAGCTACCTAGCTCCATGAACCACTAACAGGAACTGACCCACCTAAGCCAGCCCTCTGCCCTCCCTGCATTCAGGAATAGATGTGGGGACCTGGTGAGTGGCTGCTACAAACCCCCACAGCAGGCACTGCCCTAGCCACCTCCTGCCAGGCACCTCTGCAGCCCCCTCACCTGGCAGTTGAGTCCAGTGTAGCCCTGGGGGCAGGTGCACTTGTAAGTGCCACAGCTGTCCTGGCAGGTGCCTCCATGCAGGCAGGGCCGGGAGTCGCACTCGTTGATGTCATGCTGGCAATAGCTGCCCGTGAAGCCAGATGGACACAGGCAGGTGAAAGAGTTGATGCCATCCACACAGGTGCCACCATTGAAGCAGGAGCTGGAGGCAGGCGGGCCGCAGGGGAGAGATCAGAGGGGCAGGTGCGTCCCTGCCTCGGCAGGCTCCTCCATGCCAGCATCTCCCCTTCAACCCAGGCCAAAGGGCCTAGCAGCCAGGAGGCCAGTGCGAGCCCAGGGACCTCAGGCTGCATCACACCTCCCTTCTCTACCTTCTTTTTTTTTTTTTTTTTTTTGAGACGGAGCCTCAAGCTGTCCCCCTGGGTAGAGTGCCATGGCATCACACTCATAGCAACCTCCAACTCCTGGGCTCAAGCAAGTCTCCTGCCTCAGCCTCCCAAGTAGCTGGGACTACAGGCGCCCACCACAATGCCTGGCCATTTTTTGGTTGCAGCCATCACTGTTGTTTGGCGGGCCCGGGCTGGGGATTCGAACCCGCCACCTTAGGTGTATGTGGCTGGCGCCTTAGCTGCTTGAGCCACAGGCACTGAGCCTACCTTCTTTATAACTCATGCTAACAGGGGCTTTACAACACAAACAGGGAACAGTGATTAAAGCAAAGTGAGGGAGAAACCAGAACCCTACATATAATGTGGGAGATAATTACATCAGAAACCAGGGATGAGACTGACATTTATCACCAAGCTTTCTGGCAACCAATGCAAAAAGGGAAATAATACAGGCTACAAAGTTATTGTTGTCTGACAAAAACAGGCACACCAGTTCTTCAGGGTCAACTACCCAGGTTCCTGGTTCTAGTCACAGGAGGTCACAATGGCCCTTTTAGAACGATGCTGTGAGACAGTGAACCACACTTGGACTCAACCAGTGCTCAAAGCCTACTGGCCTGGGTGGACGCCTGCTTGCTATGCCAGGTTGCCACATACTGTGCAGTTCCTACAGCCCGTTTCTCTCCCTCCCTCTTCGTCTCTGCCCAAGGCTGGGCTCCACCACGACCCCCCACACACACCTCTCCGTGCAGTCAGGCGTGTTGTTCTCACAGTGGATCCCGCTGAAGCCTGTGGGGCAGGTGCACGTGTAGCTGTCCACACAGTCTGTGCAGTTGGCGCCGTTGCGGCAGGGGTTGCTGGCACACTCATTGATGTCCTCCTCACAGAAGGCGCCCTGGAAGCCAGGTAGGCAGTCACAGAAGGCTGTGTTGACACCGTCTGTACAGGAGCCACCGTTGTGACATGGGTCTGGGAGAGGGCGAGAGGGTGGGCCTGAGTGGGTGGGCACCAACCCACACTGCTAGGGAACAAGGCTAGAAGGATGCATGGCTGGGCCTTGGTACTGCCCGTGAGCTACCCTGGTGACAGTGCCCTGCTGGGGCACCCTGTTGGCTTCAGGACACATCATGCCTTCTCTCATGACTGGGGTCTACACTCCCCACATGCTCCCAGCCCTATGGTGGGGGATGATTTTGCAGGCTTAACAGCCCAACAGCCCAATCAAGGGTCAAGTGGCAGTTCTTGACCCTGCACACTGGGCGACGCTGGGCAAGACCCTCAGTCTCTCCCAACTTCAGCTTTCTGTGAACCAGGGCTGGGAAGCCTGAGGGTTCTGCACCTCAATGGAAAACCAACCGGGAGCAGGGGCCGGGCAACACCGCACCCCCTCTGGCTGTGTGAGCTAGAGCTGTGGGAGAAGGGAGGATGCCACTGCCCTGACACCCAGCTTGGCCAGCTGTAGAAGGTGGCAGCCCCTCCAATAGCCTGCCCCCAACACCTGCCTGGGCTCTCTCTTGGCCACTCTTGAGGGGACCACACTGAGGGTTTGGCCTCTCTGGGCACTCCCCACATGGACCTGCTTGGTGCCCACCCGGAAAGCAGAGGCCTAATAGATCTCAGAGGTGCCAGAGCCACCAGCCACTCACTGGGCTGGCAGTCGTCGAGGTCGGCCTCGCAGTGGGGTCCAGTGTAGCCTGCCTGGCAGTGGCAGCGGTAGCCGCCGTTGGTGTTCTGGCAGGATGCGCCATGCTGGCACGGGCTCTTCACACACTCGTTGACATCGATCTCACAGGTCTGTCCTGTGGGGGGAGGGGCCACTCAGGCACCTGTAGCCTCTACCTTCTGGGCTTGAGCCCAGGCTGGCTGTGCACCCACCATGTCTCTCCCTGGACCCTAGGAGCCAGCCTCCTTGGCCCCAGGACCACTCTCTGTCCCCTAATCTGGAGCCAAGAAGGTTACAGATCTGAGTGTGAAGGGTACAAAGAGGACTCTTAAGGTCTAGTCCTGATTCTAGGGATTCCCTGACAAGTGGTACCTCACCACTCACTTGCTCACCTCTCAAGGCATGGAGCTCACTCCTTCCTGCCTATTCTGCCCTACCATGCCCGTGCCTCCCAGGACCAGGCTGGCCTCACCTTGCCAGCCAGTGGGGCAGATGCAGGAGAAGCTCTCAAAGTCCTCAGATTCCCTGCACTCCCCACTGTTTCTGCAGGGGCTGGGAGCACACGGGGCCAAGACCGCCTCACAGGTGGCTCCTATGGGGGAGAGAGACACATGGTGAGACCCAGGGAGTCTCGCCCAAGGGAGCTCCCAAGTAAAAGCCATCCCAGCCATTGCTGCTGTCCCTGACTATTTTCACATGCACTCGGACCCTATGTAGGCTCCAGGCAGAGCCAGCACCTTGGCCCAAGGGATGAGTAAGAGGAACATAGATGGAGACACCGAAGACAAACCAGACAAAGGCCTCCCTCTTCTGCCAGCCCCTTGTTCCCCTGTGGGCAGCAGGCCATAGCCTGGGGGACTCCACACCAGCCGGCCCCACCAGCCCCCTCTCGTCCAGGGGGTGAAGAAGAGCCCAGGACCCACCCGGGCCCAACACAGATGTCCAGCACACACAGGCTGTGATGGAGGGGCAGGCTCAGGGACCCTCTGTTTTGAGCGGGCCATGCCAGCCTCAGCCCCAGCACACCTACATGTCAGGGCATGAGGACCTCTGGGATGACACAGAGCACCCAAAAAGCATGTGTGGGAACTGAGCGCACTGGGCGGCTTTTTCCCTGTGCAACCCAATGGCGGGTTTCCTGTTTACAGGCATGGGGGCTGGACTCCCGGGGAAGGCGGAAGCGTTATCTTCCTCCTTTCCCATTATCTCCCCCCGCCTGCTGGTGCGACTTCCCAGGGCCTTGCTTCCTATCGGTTTCCACGGTGACCCGGGTGGGGGGGGAACTCCGCCAGAGCTTCCGACAATTGTACAAAGGGAAGCAGGAAGCAGCAAGCAGGAAGTGCCTGGGCACAGGCTGCTCCTCCCGCCAGGCTGACGGTGCACGGGCCTCTGAGGGAGTGTCCTCCCAGACACAGGAGAGAAAAGCCAGGTCCCCGACTTTGGTCAAAGAAAACACCACCCTGCCCCCAGCCACTTGATGTCATGGGAACCACAGGCGTAGGCCCCCGGCCGGGCTGCCCAGCCCAGGCAGGCCCACAGCCAACCCTGCCCAGGGGCAGCACCCAATGCCCATTCCCAGGGGAGCCCCAGGTCTGAGTGGCTGTGGACTTTTATCTGTCTCTTCTACAGAGGAGCCATTTCCTGTAATTTCCTTGGCCAGGGAGACCAGGGGGGCGGGGGACGCCCCGCCTCCGCTCAGACCCACAGAGGGCTCCTTGTTCCCCACACACACAAAGAGGGCCCAAGTCAATGGAATCCCTCAGGCCTGGGTGACAGTGGGGTGGGGGGAACAGCCAACCCCCAGAGGTCCCCAGCAGACTGGATGCTGGGAACCACAAAGGCAACCGTCCAGGGTGGGCTTGCCAGATAAAATATCTGGAGGTACTTCTACAAAAAACCTTCTTCCAGGCACTATGTATGTGTTTGCTAATCTGGAACCCAAGCCCCAGGTAGGGCCCAAACACTGTAGAAGCTAAAGGCCCCCAGCAGGGAAGAAAACCTCCTGAACTACCTAGGCAACAGCCAGCCCCCACGAGCCACACGCACCTGTGTAGGGCAGCAAGCAGTTGCACCTGTACCCGGCAACGCCATCAATGCACGTTCCCTGGTTCAGACACGGGTTGGACGCACACTCGTTGATGTTGGTCTGGCAGTTGGGGCCTAGACAGACAGTAGTAGTCAGCGTGTCCAGCACCCCGGGAGCTAAGCCTGCCCCTAGCCCCAGCCCCTCCCCACCTCCTGGAAGAGGATGCCCAGGCCTGCACCAGGAGCCAACGGCTCCTTGTCACAGGCAGCAGGGCCTATCACAGGAAGGGGATGCCATGATTGTGTCAGCTGGATCCATGTCCTGTCCCTGGGCCTTGAGCTCTCCTGACTCAAGGGGCCGGACCTTGCCACCCCTCAGTGGGCTCACCCTGCAGGGAGACACATCCTGGGGCCCACTCACCACTGAAGCCTTCTCGGCATGTGCACACGTAGCCGCTGGTCATGTCTTTGCAGGTGCCACCATTAACACAAGGATTCGACTCACACTCATTGTTGTTGACATCACAATTCGCTCCACTCCACCCAGGGTCACAGTCACACTTGTACCTGGAAGGGAGACCATGCTGCAGGTCAGGTGTGGCCTGAGCAGCATGGCCTGGCACTGAAGGCTCTGCACTGTCCCATGGTCTGATGGAGGTGCCTGTCCACTTGCACCTTCAGGGGCCTCTGAAGTGGAGAAATAGTGCTGGCCTTGCCCAAGACTGTGGCAAGAGTTCAGTTCCACATGACTGAGACAGTGCCCAGTGTAGGGCAAGTGGGGCATTAGCAATGAAGGGTCCAGAGCCAGAGGCCTCCACCGCCACTCACTTCAAGGCCCTGGACAGAGCACTGACCCTCTGCAAAATGAGGGCAAGGAGGTCCCTGCTGGTTTAAACAGCCCATCCAGGCAGATAACAGCCAGGCACATCACAGGTGTCAAACTCGCTTTTATGACTACACAAATGTATACTACAGGGACCACGCAAGGCCTGTGTCCTAGATGACAGTGTAGAACACGGGGACATGCAATCTCAGCTGCTGGAAGGCCCAGAGGCCTCTCCCAAGCCCTTGCCAGGTGGGTCCCCAGATGCTCTCCCAGCACCGAGCAGTGGACCTGTGGGAGCTGCCCTCCCCTTACCCATTGAGGCTGTCGCGGCAGGTCCCATGGATACAGGGGTTACTGTTGCACTCGTTGACCTCGGACAGGCACGTGGGGTCATGGTAGCCATCGGGGCAGCGGCAGGTAAAGCCATTGACACCGTCCTCACAGGTGCCCCCGTTGTGGCAGGGGCTGCCTGCACACTCGTCAATGTCGATGTTGCACACGCTCCCTGCAGGCAGTGGGGGCTGCTCAGGGGCAGTGCCCAGGGCCAGACCCTGAGAGTGCCAGGGCTCGAGGGTGGGCAGCTTCTAACTCGCCTGAGCCTCAGTTTCCCCATCTGTTAAACCCTCCCACCCAGGTCCTTCTGAGATGCCATAAACTGCCATCTATGTGACCCACGTGCCTCAGGACCGTGGTGTCAGCTAGACCCCACGCTGATGCACACTCACTGATGGTGCTCTGCCAGGGGCCCCCAGGGCTGCTGCTATTCCCGACTGGGAAAAATCTGAAGCCCGGAGGGGACAAAGGTGAGCAACAGAGGCAAGAGGCACACTGGAGCCCATCCTCATGACCTGTCAGGCCACTGTGCCCAACAGGACCCAGACCAGCTCCGAACAGGGACAAGAGGAGCATGGAGGTCCATCCCAGGGCTGGCCAGAGCCCCTGCCTTGCCACAGTCTTCAGTAGACCACAGACGGCCTAGGTGGCCAGCCTGATGGCTGGGCCCTTTGGAGCCTTGCAACAATCAGTGACCTTGAACTTGGACCACAGCCTCACCAGTCCCTCCCCTGGGGGCCGCGCACCTGTGTAGCCTGGCTCGCAGACACACTCATAGCCGTCGATCTTGTCCACACAGGTGCCTGCCTCGCAGGGGCTGCTAGCACAGTCATCCAGGTTGATCTCACAGTTGGGTCCTGGAAGGGGTAGTGATGGGGGTCAGCTCCCAGCCCTACCCTGCCCACCCACCAGCCGCCAGCCTGACAAGCCACCTGTGGTCCCCTTGAGGCAGAAACAGAGGTAGGAGTTGTCTCGGTCCTGGCAGGTGCCGCCATGGCGGCAGGGCTGGCTATAGCACTCGTTGACATTGGTCTCACAGTGGTGGCCTGTGTAGCCCGGCCGACAGAGGCAGGTGAAGGTGGCGACACCGTCCTTGCATGAGCCATAGTGACAGGGGTCAGGGTTACACTCATCTATGTCCACTTCGCAGTGAGTCCCTGTGTATCCTGGAGCATGCGGAGGCAGACACAGGGGTCTCAGGGCCCACCTAGCCTCACAAATCTCCACGCAGACCAGGGTCACATGAGCCTCCCCACCTGGGCACTATGTGTCTCTTATTGTGAGGCGTCCCCACCCCTGCCCAGGGTCAGAACTGCACCATGTTCTCAGCCGCTAGATTAGATGGTAAAGGACCGAAATGTTCCCAGGCTCCTGCCACCTTCCTGCCACTGCTGAGCCCTGAGAGCCCCCACCGTGCTCCCACCACTCCAGCCCGCACCTTCAGCACACACGCAGACGTAGGCGTTGGGCCCGTCTAGGCACTTGGCCCCATTCCTACAGGGCGTGCTCGCACACTCGTCCACATCATACTGACACAGGTGCCCAGTGAAACCTGCGGCGGCGGAAGGGAAGTCACATGTAGCGGCACTGCAGTCCCTCAGTGACCCCACCAGACCTGAGTCGGGGCCTGGTTTGGGCTCCAGTGCACCCTGGCCGACTCCAAGTCTCACCTCACTCTGCTCCTATTATCTCTGACTGAGCCCCTTCTGGGGCAATGCTTGGGGGCTGCTCCCCTCAGCTCACAGAAGGGCCTTCCCACAGACCTCCCCCCACGGTGCCACAGAGTATGGGTAGGAAGGGCAGGGCCGGCAGCCCCTTTCTACTTTGAAGCCCCCCTCTAGGCCCTATGGGGACTGGGGACACACTGTGGGTCCCCAGCACTCCTCACCCAGAAGGAGAGCTCCTGCACCTGAGCTGACCTCACCCTGCCAGCCTGGCCTGCTTTTAGGGGAGCCTGAAAACGCCCCACCTGTTCACAAGGTGAAATCCTCACTCTCCAGGCTGTGCCATCCCACTACCAGCCCAGGACCTGCAGAAGAGTGGAGCCCACCTGTAGGACATGCGCACTGGAACTCGTTGATCTTGTCCAGGCAGCGGCCACCATGCAGGCAAGGGCTGCTGGCACACTCGTCCGTGTTGACCTCACAGTGCACACCCTCGTAGCCTGTGGGGGTGGGCAGTGAGGAGCGAGGATAGCCTCGGGCCCCAGGATAGCCCACGGGGCCACCCATACCTGGGCCCTGCAGCCCCAGCCTAGCACCCTTGTTTGGTACACCTGCCCAGCTCTGGCCCCATGCTCTGCTGGGCCCAGCCTCAGTTTCTCCAGATACCACAGGAAGCCATGGCCTCAGCAGGTGTGGAGGTTGCCCCACCTAGACTTGGTCCCCAACCCTGCTCCCCGGCAGCGCCTGCGGGAGGGGGGCATGTACCTGGCATGCAGATGCACTGGAACTCCCCAATCTGGTCCAAGCAGGTGGCGTCATTCTGACAGGGGTTGGACACGCACTCGTTGACATCGATCTCACAGCGGGGGCCTGTGTAGCCCTGTAGACACTGGCACTCGAAAGACCCCAGTGTGTTGAGGCACTTGCCTGCGTGCTCACAGGGGTTGGCACCTAGTGGGGAGCATGGGTGAGGGCGGCTCCAGGCCCCCAGCCTCTGTAAGTCCCTAAGTGCGCTGCCTCCCCTGGACTGGGGTCCTGTAGGGCAGGGTCACACTCACCACACATAGGGCTGGGCACCATCTCCATAAGGCTATGCCCACCTCAGCCCCCCACCCTGCTACGCCCCCACATCTGCTCCTACCCAGTGAGCATTCATCCACATCCTGGCTGCAGGCTGGGCCTGTGTACCCCGAGGGGCAGGTACAGATGGCCTTGCCGTTGACAGGGTTGGTGTCACAGTTGGAGCCCTCGTTACAGGGGTTGCTGATACAAGCATCGTTGAGATGGCATAGCAGACCTGGACAGAGTGCAGTGCTCAGCGGGCACTGCCCTCCTGGGCCTGGTGAGCCACCCTTAGCTTCGGGCCTACCCCAGCTCAAACCCTGGGAGGAGCCTCCCTCAGGACCCCACTGAGTGTCCCATGAGATTTACCACCCCTAGCCCGGAAGGCAGGTGTCCCGGCCCCTCCCTAGTCCAGAAAGGCCCTCTGGGGTCATCCTTGGGGACCCAAAGAGCCTGCAGCCTGTGTCTGAGCAAGGTCATGCGGGTCAGCCTGACCCCCCCCCCCTCCCGCACCCGGCCCCTGGGCCAGACACCTGTGCGGCCGTGGGGACACTCGCAGTAGAAGGAGGCCACGCGGTCATGGCAGGTGGCGCCATGGAAGCAGGCAGCACTGGCACAGTCATCGATGTTCTCACTGCAGTCCTCCCCAGTCCAGCCGTTGACGCACACGCAGTTGTAGCTGCCGTGAGTGTTGTGGCAGGTCCCGCCATTCTGACAGGCGTTGGGCATGAGCTGGCACTCATCCACATCTTCTGTGCAGTACTGACCTATGGGGAAAATGGAACCATCGACCCCAGGCAGCTGCCACACCCCAACCCCCTTGTTCCCCAAGCAATGCCACCCTCTCCAGGAAGCCCCCTGGGCTGACTCCTTATCCACTAATAGCCCAAAACACTCCTTCCTCTGCACACCCAGTACCAGGGGCTCTACTCTGTCTCTTGCTATGGACACAGCTGTGTAGGGCACACCTTCACTCCTCATCATGTCCAGACAGTGAGCCCCGTGATGGCAGGGCCTAGCCTTTGTCTGTCTGGCCAATTATCCCTATTCTCAGCTCAATAGCCTCGGGCTGAATGGTGTGGGGAATACTTCAGGCTGGCTCAAAGTGGGGACTGGTGTGCTGGGCATAGGGGCTGCCTGGGGTCAGGTTGCAACAGCCCAGCTGACCTCCAGGCAAGGAGCCTTAGACCATGGCCATGGGCGACCCAGCATGTCATCCTCAGTCAGCCTGGCACCCTGACCTGAGATGGGGTCTCACACCCAACTCTGTGTGTGTGCAGCTTAGTAAGTGGGGGTGCTCCCTGGCTGCTGCCAGGTACGTGCCTGTCCACTCTGGCGGGCATCGGCAGTTGTAGGTGTTCACGCCATCCACACAGGCGCCCCCATTCTTGCAGTTGTTTCCTGGACAGTCGTCAATATTTTCTTCACAGTTCTGGCCTGTGAAGCCTGTAGCAGGAGCCAGGAGATCAGCCTCTGTTCTCAGAGCTGAGTTCATCCAAGCCACACTGGGTCTGGCCCTCACTGGACCCCAGACCCCTGCTCTGGACACACAAGCTTGCCCTTCACAGCCTCGCTCTGGGATGACACCACCTTGGTGTTCCTGGGGCCTGTGCCTGTCACCCTGACATACCCTTGTGACCAGGACACATTCCGGTGCCCACAGGACATGCACACTCTGAATAATAGTTTTATAAAGACCTAGCAGAGCAGACAGGGACTCAGGAACACAAGGTCCAGAAAGGCTCTGTTGCTCTGACTCTCAGAGGCTCCTGTGAGTAGATGCTGCCCATAGACTGGGGGCACTCAGCGGCACCACCTCAGGGGTCAGTATTGCACAGAAGATGTGGATGAGTGCCAGCTCAGATACCCACTCTCAGAGGTGCTGACACTTGGGCTTGGGTCAGGAATTGGCAGATGTGGGATGGAGGAAGGCCTTGGGGGGGGGCAGGAGGTGGGGGGCCCTCCCCATGGCCCCAGGGGTGCCAAACCATAGCCCTCAGCCTCCCAGGGACAGCACTTCAGGACTCATCTCTGCCAGAGGCTGAGGATGCCTCCTCCCCTAAGCCCAGGGCTGGCCCCTGAGGCGTGGCTCCCACAGTAAGGCCTCTACACGGCCAGTTAGCTATTAATCCATTCAACTCCCACTGGTTCAATGATCAACCCAGAAAGGCGCGTCTGGCAACAGCCAAACCTGCAGCCAGTTACTAATTAATGCCGCCTGGGACGCCTGTGAGCCTCTCCTGCCCTTGGAGAACCCCCAGCTTACTGGCCCCAATGGGGCAGAGACCACAGCAGGAATAGGACAGTGCAGACTGCACAGAGGTTTGGGGGCATGCCCCAAGTTGAAGCCCGGAGCCCAGTTCCCATCCCTGCTTCTGGTGTGGCAGACCCTGTGCCTCAGAGAGGGTGCTGGGCTGGGCCTGCAGGCTGAGGCCACCCTGAGCATGCTGCAGGGCACCTCCAGAGGGAGGAGGACAAGGGCCCCTCTTGGCTGGCCCCTCTGCTGCATGGCTGCGGCCCTAACCCTGGCCCAGCCAACAGGCCCCTTCCCAGCAAACTCCCAGAGTGCCCAGCATCCCACAGAGTCCAGGGCTCTGTTCCAACTTCGGATCCCAGTGACTTTTCAGGCACATTTCCCAGGGAGTCCCTGACCCTTCCAAGGGGAGCTGAGGGTCCCTCCAGAGACCTGGGTACAGGGGCTGCCTAGGAGAATCTGACGTCAGGTCTGGGTGGTCCCCAGCCGAGGAGTTTGGTCAGGTGCCCTGGGTGATCACCTCTCTCATTTCTCCTACCCAGAAGTGGCCAGACCCTTTGCCATCCTGGCCTCAGAGACTGGCCCACTTGCGGGTGAGTGGTCTCCACTGGCCTTTCCTCACCCTGCCCCAAGCACCCTGAGCTGTCCCCTGTCCAAGTGGTGGCTCTGAGAGGGTCCAGGGCCCAAAGCATTCCAGCCCCTATAGCCCAAGGGTAGGTCCTCCCCTGCCTGAACTGCCCAAGGTGAGTTGGGCCAATTCCACCCATTATTGCTCAGACCCACCTGCCCCGGCCTACAAGAGCTTGAGCCCTCACCCTGTGTGACCGAACATTGGGTCACATGGCTACCAGAAAGGTGTCTGAACCCAGAGCCCAAAAGCCTGCCACACACAAGAGCCCTGCCTTCCCACCCTCCCAAGGGCCAAGCCACCAGGAGTGCCAGGGGAGGGTAGAGAGAGGAGCCACTTGTCCCCCCCAAGTTCACGCAGCGACTAATGCATATGGCTAGTGTCTATACACAGAGGTGGTCGGGCCAGCTTGGCAGACAGGGCAGGGATCACACTTCCCCTTTGTAAGGGCTGGGAAGCTCTGGGGCAGCAGAGGGAGTGGGGTAGCCTAAGGGTCGCCCTGAGCCATCCAGGTCCTGTGTGCCCCCCAGCACCCAACACCCACCTCTGCCTGAATGCCTACCCATTCCTGCCAACCCACCAGGTATACAGCTGACAGCCTGGGGGCTCTCAAACCTCATTATTTTTAAGAGCTGCAGCAAAATTGACTAAAATAAGAGCCATAGCAGAAAGATGTGTACACAGAAGAGGGATGGGGCAGGGATCACTGGAGCATGGGGCTGCCCTGCCTACACTAGCCCTCCCAGGGGAGACAGGGAGGCCCTACAGACAGCCACCACTGAGACCCACACCCCAAGAGACCCAGCTCCCCCAGAAGGCAAAGGGAAGCTGAGTTGTGCAAACCAGGGAGATCCTGAGACTGGCACACAGTGTCTAGGGACTGCAGGGATGAGGGAGGCTCTTCCACAGGCTCCCTCTGCTGCCCCAGGAGGCTGAGAGCAGGGCAAGGTAACCCAGGGGCAGAGCAGGGGTCTCGGAAGAGCACTCTTTTACAGAGAGGCGGCAGAGGGAAGGTATGCTGGGGGTCACGGCCTAGCTACTCAGATCATGGCAGACCCCACCCATGGGCAGAAGTGGGTCAGTGGGGGCCTAAGGTGGGCAGTGCTGTGGTAGGTGTCAGGGTGGCTAGTGGGTGGCTCCTGGCCTGGCACCTAGACCCTGTGCAGCTTCCTCCTAAAGGGGCCCCAGGCTCCCCCTATTCTGTGGAACCTGCTGGCCGCCCCATCCCGCTCCTCTACCCGGGTCCTCTCTGGGCTCCCACCAGGAACCCCACTCCCCACCTTGGGCCTGGCAGTGGCAGTGGGGGGCACACACATGCCTGTGTGTATCTATGTGGCAAGTGGGTATGGCAAGCAGCCCTACCTGGCAGGCAGGCACACTCGTGGGTGACATCCCCTGTGGGGCGGCAGGTGCCCCCGTTCTGGCAAGGTGAGGGGCTGCAGGGCACGTAGGGTAGCTCGCAGTTGGGGCCAGTGTGCGTGGCGCGGCAGGCACAGCGGTAGGAGCCGACCTCGTTGTGGCAGGTGCCCCCATGGCGGCAGAGCCCGGGGTTCTGGCTGCACTCGTTGACATCTTGCCTACAGGTGGGGCCGTGGAAGGTGGCGGGGCAATGGCAAATGTACGAGGCCTCGAAGGGCAGGCACTGGCCACCGTTGGCACAGGGATTGGAGGCACATGGGTCAGCCTGCTGGCACGACTTCCCTGAGGGGCAAGGGGGTGAAAGGGTCATGCCGGCCTCCTGGTCTCCATAGCCAGTGCCTTTTCAGAGGCCAGGGGCAGCCTGGGTACCTCAGAAGGACCAGCCAGAGATCCTTAGAACCCGATGCACGACATGGTCATACTTCTGCAGATGAGGGGCCAGAGGTCCCAAGAGGCCAAGTGACCACCCATGGCCACACAGACATAAACTGGTCGTCTTCAGGTCAAGCCCAGCATGTCTCCTCCCAGAGCCCATGCCCTTCAGACTTTGCTGATGGGACAGGGCACAGCTGGACACTGAGTACCCTCTCTCACAGGACCTGGTGCTATTAAGGGTTTGAGGCCCTGGGCCCTGCCAGGTGGAGGCCTGGGCTTTGTCAGGATCACAAACCCCATCCCCTCAGTGCAGACATGGGCTCACATGACAGATGGCGCAGCCTGGCTATTCTCACCCCTTGGGCTGAGGGTCCCCTGACGGTCCTCAGGGAAAGCCTAACCTGGCCACCCCAGACCCTCACCTGACCAGCCCGGGGGGCAGCGACACTTATACTCCATGAGCGTGACCAGGTCACAGGTGCCCCCGTTGCGGCAGGGGTTGGTGAGGCAGGCATTGTCCAGAGGTGTCAGGCAGAGCGGCCCAGAGAAGCCCAGGAGGCAGCTGCAGGTGTAGTCTGCCACGCCTCTGCGGTCCACCACGTGGCAGGTCCCGGCATTCTTGCAGGGGGAGCTGAGGCATGGGCTGGGGTCCTGGCATCGCAGGCCCACAAAGGCCCCGTTGCAGCTGTTGGCAGACATGCCAAGGCGGTCAGTTCCTACGCTCTCCCAACCACACCCAGCCACAGCTGCCCGTAAGCCCTGAGCAGTGAGCATAGCAGTGCAGGCTTCCAAGTCAAGGCCTGATGGCTGCTTTGCAGGCAGGGACTTCTCTAAGGGTGACAGAGCCTCTGCAGCTAGACAGAAACTGGTTAACTTTGTGTTAAGTAAATTTCACCTCAATAAAAGGAGAATGATGGGGCGGTGCCTATGGTTCAGTGGGTAGGGTGCCAGCCCCATATACTCTGTGAGAACAGACAATTTTATGAAAAACAAAAATCAGCAGGATGGCAGGCTTGAACCTGGCCCCTTAAAAAACAGCTGGGCATTGTGGCGGGCACCTGTGGTCTCAGCTATTCGGGAGGCTGAGGCAAGAGAATCACCTAAGCCCTAGAGCTGGAGGTTGCTGTGAGCTGTGATGCCACAGCACTCTACCAAGGGTGACAAAGTGAGACTGTCTAAAAAAAAAAAACAAAAGAGGAGAATGATGGTTAGCTGGGAGACCAGGCGGGAGGCCAGAGATAGGGTCAAGCAGTCAGAGCTGTGTGCAAAGCCTCTTGCTTTGAGGCTGGTCTGCATCTTTTTCCAGCTGCCCTACAGTGAATACCCACTGGGTAGCAGCAGGGTTCATTGCTTCGTCAACCTCCAACCTCTCAGTGTGGGAAGTGTGACCAGCCCCCCATCCCATGGCTCTTTTGGTGTTTTACACCCAGGGACTGCCTGGGACAGTGAGCGTCCTTCCCTACCCACACTCAGCCTGGACAAAGGCTTCCCCCTTTGGTATAAAGTCTTCCTACCACTCCACCAGGCAGTCCCTCTAGGCATCAGCACCTATCACAGCCAGGGCTCACACAGAGCCTGATCAGCCAGGAAAGGCCTCCTGCCCTGCCTGGTCCAGGTGCCATGTCTACCACCCCTGCCCCCACAAGCCACCTTGACCACCTATTGTGGCCATAAATTGCCCACTCCCATCACCTCCCATCCCAGGGAGAGTCTGGGACCAGGCAGGCCTTGCTCTTCCCAGTGGTAAAGCCACCGAGGTGTAATGCACCAGGCCACCCCACCCCCACAGCCCAGGCACAGGCTGACCAAGAGGGACTCTACCGGATTTCCCTGTCTTCTGCTGCCCCAGGACCAGCACCTGAGGCCAGACCCCCAGCCACACCATCCTGCTTGGCCCCCACTTCCTCCTGTCTTGCCTGCCAGCTTATTCCCATCGTGGCAGCTAAAACCAAACCTATGTGTGATAGGGCAGCCCTGCCCTACAGGGTCCAGGGAGGCAGTATGGGGCCTATTCCCCCTTCCCAGAGGCCAGGCAGGCATCTGTCTTCCCTGAAGGCTTTTATCTGTGACCACAGCTTGGGTAGGGAGGACACAAAATGGCCACTCAGCTGACCATCTGTTGCCAGAAGCCAAAAGTCCCAAACCAATTGGCTTAAAGAAAACAAATCATACCCCAGAGGGGTCTGGAAGTTAACTCAGGCATTAGCTGTGGCTCTGGCCCAGGAAGGAGGGGGTAGGGACAGCTGGCTTCTCTCAGGGTGGGCACAGTCCTGGAGGAAGGCCTCCCACATAGCCAGTAGCTCTTGGAGCTTCCATATCCACACCGTCCAGCCTCTCTGGGCACCATGGCTCCTGCAAGGCCATACTCAGAGAGTCTGGGGAAGGCAGAGCTGGCTCCCACCACAGGTGGATCCGGTTCCAGGCTGGCTGAGTCTCTGCAGCCTGAGCCACCACTGGGACTCCGCAGAACCCAGTGGGCTGGGTTGGGCCATGGCCACAAAAACAGTGCCCTGCCCACCCAATCAATGCCCCATTGTGAGGCAGAGGTTGGCCACGGCTCCACTTGGAGAAAAGGCCCTTTTTGCTTTCCCAGCCACTGACGAAGTCAGCAGTTGTGTGGGTGCAGGACAGAAAGAAGATGCTTGATCAAAGCCAGGTCTGCAGTGGCCATCCGTGCTTCAGGCACACTCTGGGTGCCCCTGACGCCAGCAGACCAAGGCCCCAAGAGGTGCAGAGGTGCCTGGGCGGGCAAGATGGGCCCACCCCATGGCACTGGGGGACCCCTCACATGGTCCTGGAGGGGACACCCTGAAGGCCCTAGCCCCGCAGCAGTCCCCTGCTCCAGCGTCTGCCCTAGGTGACAGACGCTGGAATCTCCAAGTGGACCAGAAGGGCCTGCTCAGACACACAGCCCACTCCTCTCCCCATTGAGAGGCCCATGGCAGAATCAACTGGAGACACATCCCAGCTAAGGAGGCAGTCCTGTGTAAGAGGGAAAACACGCCCAGCACTCAGGCGGCGGCAGCTGGAGCAAAGGGCGCTGGCGCAGGCACTGGAGCAGGTGCTGGCCACTGTGGCAGCTGCTCCTGACGGGCGGGGCAGGAGTCCCAGCGCTCCCCGTACAGGAATGCCTGGCTGAGAGGATGCCTTATCCTCCACACCCTCACCCTGGGCTCCACAGTAAAGGCACGCTGCCTGAGGGCCTGCCGCAGGGCCACTGTCCCCACAGCCATAGGACACGGAGGGCCATGAGGGGCCCCTGGAGGTGCTTCTAGAGAAGGCACCATCTGTAGGAGAAGCAGAGCCCAAATGGGAGGAGGCTCCAAGCCGGGGGTAGGGGTGTGGGCAAGGAGGCCCAGCTCTGGGCAGCTCTCACCAACCTGGACACAGCTGAAGTACCTAAGGACAGCCACCTGTCACCTCCTCTCTACCCAGCACCTAGACATCCCTGGGAAGGAAGGAGGGACCTTGAGGCTGCACCTCGGTGCACCCAGGATAGCCTCCTCAACACTGGTCTTAGCAGGTGGGCGACAGCAACAGGGACAGGCACTAGGGCCTGGCTAAGGAGGTCGCGCCCAATGGCTGCCTGGCCCCACAGGCCAGGGCTTTGCAGAGCAACATAACCCCTGCTGACCCTACATTACCACCTGCCAAGGGCAGTGGGAAGACCCTTCCAGGACTAAAAACGGGCCTTCTTCCAAGGTGGGGGTATAAGCCTTCACCTTGATGAGAACTGCCCTGTCCACAATTGCCCATTCAGGATCTCCCCGTGAGGACCCAGCCCACAGCAGGGGTATACTTCACAGGCTCCCTCTCCTTAGGCCACCTGGGCACCTGTCCAGTTCTGGCTGGTGGCAGATGAGCAGGGGCTGGACCAGGGACTCCCGCAATTGGGTCCCATGCCTGCCACTCCCCCCACAGCCCCCATCCCTCTGGCTTTGTCCTCACTTCAGTATCTCTGCTATGGGCGGGGCAGAGGGAGCTTCTCCGCCAGCCTCTCCATAGAAATGCGACTCCACAAAGCATCCGGAGGCAGATGTTGCCTCAACCTTTCACCCAGGACTAATTCTAAATTGTGCTATTTTCCTTTCTAAGCCAAGCAGCCATCTGCCACTCCCAGGGGACAGATGACAGATCTCTCCATCCCAAAATGAAGAGGGGGAAAGGGACCAAGTGGGAGCTTATTTAGTTCCTGCCCTGGAGGAGTTTATGGTCAAGGGGATGAGCCAGAGTATGTGTGGGTGGCTGATAGGGTAGGGTGGGAATCAGCGGATCCAAGCCAGTGGGGGTTGGCAGGGGGAACCAGAGATGCTGGGAGAGGCTTCCTGGGGGTGGTGGGGGACTCAGGAGTGCAGGGACAGTTGGGGACTCAAGTGTGCAGGGGTGGGGGGAGACTCAGGAGTGCAAGGGTGGTGGGGGACTTGGATGTGCAGGGGTGGTGGGGGACTCGGGTGTGCAGTGGCGGGGGGGGGACTCAGGAGTGCAGGGGCAGTGGGGACAGGAGTGTGCAGGGGCAAGGACTCGGGAGTCAAGCGGCAGTGGGCGACTGCAGACAACCAGGCCGGGGCGCGCAGAC
>CAUYTI010076421.1:0-16173 GCA_963575145.1 Galago senegalensis | reverse complement strand
GTTTTCATATACAATTTGAAATATTTTCATCAAACTGGTTAACATAGCCTTCATGTCATTTTCTTAGTTATTGTGTTAAGACATTTATATTCTACTTTTAGAAAGATTCACTTGTACCCTTGTAAGATAAACCATAGAGGTAATCCCTCCAATCACCCTTCCTCCACCCATTGACCCCCCTCCCCTCTTCTCCCCTTCCCCCTTCTCCCATTCCCCATATTCTTAGGCTATAATTAGGTTATAGCCTTCATATGAAAGCTATAAATTAATTTCATAACAGGGCTGTGTACATTGGATACTTTTTCTTCCATTCTTGAGATACTTTGCTAAGAAGAACATTTTCCAGCTCTATCCATGTAAACACGAAGGAGGTAAAGTCTCCATCTTTCTTTATGGCTGCATAGTATTCCATGGTATACATATTCCACAATTTATTGATCCATTCGTGGGTCGATGGGCACTTGGGCTTCTTCCATTACCTAGAAATTATGAATTGGGCTATAATAAACATTCTGATACCGGACCTCAGATTATACTACAAATCAATAGTGATCAAAACAGCATGGTACTGGCACAAAAACAGAGAGGTAGATGTATGGAACAGAATAGAGAGCCAACAGATGAATCCAGCTACTTACCATTACCTGATCTTTGACAGGCCAATCAAAACCATTCAGTGGGGAAAAGATTCCCTATTTAACAAATGGTGTTGGGCGAATTGGCTGGTGACTTGTAGAAGACTGAAACTGGACCCCCACCTTTCACCATTAATTATAGCTTTTGTAAGATTTCAACTGCTCTGGTTTTCTTGGTTTGGAGTGAGATCTACTACATTTATTTCCTTTTTCTCCCATGAGTTCAACTAAAAAAGTGTATGAAAAACTATAGCCTTGTGCATACATTGCTACCAAGTTCCTTTCAAATGCCATATCACTTTTCTTAGTGGTATGATACCTCTTAGGGGCTGATACACACTTTTAGTCCCTGATCCCATGTAGAAGGGGGGAACTGGCTTGGCTAGGCACTGATAATCAAACAGAACCTCAAAGTCCTTGTGCAAAAAAGGCAGAATATAGTGAAGGGGTAAGAGAGGGAATGTTACACACAAAATACTTGAGCTGTGAACATAATCATGACCAAGATCTGACTCAGGCCCTGTCTCATGAAGCTTACTGTCATGTTGGACAATAACACATTAATCAAATAATTGTGTGTGTGTGTGTATACATAATTATTTTTAAGACACTGGGCCTTGCTCTGCCACCTAGCCTAGATTTCAGTGACGCCATCACAGCTCACTGCATGCCTTGAACTCCTGGGCTCAAGTGATCCTCCTGGGCCAACGCCCCAAGTAGCTAGGACAACAGATACACACCACCACATACCTGTAGAAATAGGGTCTTGTTATATATAGCCTTGAACACTTGCCCTCAAGTAATCTTCCCACCTCAGCTTCCCAAAGTGTTAGATGTGAGCTGAAGGTGTAAGCCACCCTGCCTGGCTGATGATCACATATTAAAGGCCATGTACATGATGCTTTGAGAAACTGGGGACCTGAAATAGCCTGAGAGGCCAGGCAGAGAAGGTCTCCTGAGGAAGTGAGACTCATATCTGATGAATAAGTAGCTGTTAAGTACATAAGTGAACAGGGCTCCTCCTCCGTTTTCCGGGAGCAGAAAGAGCTTATAGCTGGCAGGGACACAGCTCATTTGGGGCAATGAAAGCAGTTCAGCGTTACTGGAGCAGAGAACAAAGTGATTAAGACAGTCTGAAAGAGAAGGGGGAGCGGTGGTGAGACCCAAAAGAGCCTTTTAGGTCATGATAAAGATTTTAGTCTTAAACCTGAAAGCAATAGGAAGACATGAAGGGTTTATTCAGAGTGGTGATATTACTAAATTTTTATTTTGAAGATAGTTCTGGCTGAAGTTTGCAGTTCCATTCTGTGAACTTCCCATCTGTGAGCTCCCTTCTCCCATCTTCTGGATCCCAGAGGTGTTGTTTCCAAGGATTAAAGAAAATTACTCTTCCATAACACTGAATAAATCAAAGTACATGGTGACTTGTTTTTCACATCTATATTGAATTGAAGGTATTTATTCTCACCTCTGAAGCCCAAAGCTATTTAAATTACCATGGAGATGGTTTGCCTACATTCATACCATCACAGTGACTAATCTCAACTGGCAAGCCTCTCTTGGGGGTATCTGACTCGACTTTATTAAATGAAATCTACATTTTCTTTCCGAAAAAAAATTCAAGCCCATATACTCATTCCGACACCTGCTTGATTGTATCATTTAACTATATGCAAGTGACCCAGTCAATAGACATTTATGTGTGCAATAATTTTCTATTTATTGTTATGTCATTTGTACTGAAAACAGGAAATGGCTAAATATGATACCTTTTTTTATAACACTCCTAAGATCTTTAGCTAAACATGATTGCCTGGTTAGGGAACAAACGCAAAGCAATATATCATAATTTTAATATGAGGAGTATCCAGTTTCTAACTCTTCAGAGCTATCTTATTTCCCTAATCTGCTATCACTTTTCCATAAATCTTGATAAAGGAAAAGCTGAAACTGTATAATTTATGTGACTAGGAAATTAATAAATAAGCTAAGGAAATATTGACCCCAAACAGTTAATTCTAGAGGTCTTTTTTCACTAGTCTTCTTTTTGCAATCTGAAGACATTTAAAGCAAAATACAGTATTAACCATCCTGCCTAGACAAGTCTTGCCGATCTGTCACATCTCTATACCCACCAATGCCCTTTTTCATCTCTGCTCTCAATTTGTAGAAGTTCTAAAAATACAAAATGATTTTCTAAGAATAGTAGCATTGATATCTCAAAACAGCAACACTATTTTTAAGTTTTTTTTTATTGCTCTTTTCTAGTAAAACTAGCTCCATACTTCCACCCAGTGGGGTTTCTTCACGAAGCATTAAAGAAAGAGGAAGAAGGGATGAAAGAGGAAGAGGTAGAAGAGGAAGAGAGGAGGAGGGAAAAGAAGATGGAGACGAAGAAGGAAAGGACGCTGCTTTCGTGGGGGAAGGTGTCTTACCTTCCCATAGATGCCAGTGCCTTTTTTCTGAGGATATCCACTGCTGAGCTATGCTCAAGTTTAACAAAATGTGATCTTGCTATGGGCAGGAAGCATAATACTAAACCTGTATGATTAATAATATTGTAACGCCAATATTTTTAGTTCAGTATTGCATTTGAAAATATTTTATTCTAATCCAGAAATCTAAAAAAACATACATTTGAAGCTCCAATTTAATACCACTCAAAAATATATTGACGATGAGGCCACATTAGTGCCTTTGTATTATACAATTCCTTGCAGAGGCATTGCTTCAAAAGGATAAGGATACCAAAGTATTTTAAATAAAAAATATACAAATGAAAATAATTTTAATCATTTCCCCCACAAGAAAGAAATTCAAATGAAGTTTTAGAATTAGTAAATTGTTAAATATTGTTGGTTAATGTGTTCAACAAATATGTGTTGATCATCTATCAGATATTGGAAGTGGGAGATAAAAAGATGATTAAAAGAATGTCCTACCATCATGGAGTTTCCTGTTTTGTAAGGAGAGGACAAACAGTAAACATGCCAATAAAAATACTGATAATGCCAGAGAATGACAGAATGAAGAAACAGCATGTAAGGGGACTTTTATAAATAAGCCAGCCAGGGTACGTCTGCCTGAGGAGATAAAATTTAAACAGGGAACTGAATGACATTGAGGAGTAAGATCTTATTGAAGAATATTCTAGAATGAAGAAGTCACATGGTGAAAAGCTGTGAGATGGGCATGTATTCAAATAAAAGCACAACAATAGGTTGGATTTTTGTGAATTCTTTCCAATTTTTTTTCATAAGCTTGCATGATTTGGGGGGGAAATACATTCAAACATTTGAATGTCTTTTGGTAAACTTTGGTCTATAAAATGTACCCACAATTTTCCAAGAATTACTATCTCTACTCAACCACACTCCTTGTCTTTGTCTCTCTCTCACACACACAGACACAAGCGCGCATGAGTACAGACACAAACACACAAAAACTCCTAGGTCAAGGAATGTTCTGGTCCCTGAATGACAAGAGAAAATACTCATATACTCTCCCAACTCAAAAGACCATTGAAGGCTGCCTATCCAAGGCCATTTGTGTTAGCGTCATTTGCATATAATTCCTGAGCAGGATAGATTTGATTGCCCTAGTGTTGTGTCATATCTGCTTCATGAAAAGCATCCAAATATTTCTTGAAAAAAATTAGTGTTATGGTAATACACTACCAGTAAGGCTATGCAATGATTTTAAAAACCTCTGGTTCTTCTTGGGTCTATTTATCAATCTTTGACACTATCCAATTTTTTTCAAATACTTCTTAGAGAAGAATCCATCATTTTAGAGATTCCCATTGGCATAATATATTTTCCAGAAAATATCTTTTAGACTCACTTTGAAAACTTTCTCAGCTACTTGCAATGGAGATTGAAAAGGTCATGGCTGCCTCTGCTGTGGAGCACAGAGGAATTAAAATTCTGGTTCTTGTTCCTATGTATGCATTTCTTAAAGGAGCTTAGTCCATCAGAACACACCATTTACTCTGTGTGGAAAATAAAACCTCTACAACCATATTTGAGAGGGGGTGTCTTTACTAGGAGGGTGGAGATAATGTCACAACATAACAAATGCAACAAATCACCCTAGTTTCAAACAGCTCCAAATAATTGTGAAGTTTAGTGGTGACAAAGATGATAAATGTGAATATAATTGTGGAGTTTAGTGCTGACAAGGATGATAAATGCTGTTCTTTATATATCTCAACTCCAACATTATAAATAAGCCTTGAAAGGCTGAACTATGATACAGATATCTAACCTGAAGGCAAGAATATCTAATTGTGCTGGGGCTATTAATCCCTAAAAATGGCCTCTACCCTATTTTCAAATAAGGAATTTACAATCACTCAGCCCACCTCAATTCCCACCTTCCTGTTTGCCCAGCTGATTTGCTGATATTTACATTAACACTTATTTGCACCATTAACAGATTCCATTACTGGGATTTGTCTGTGTGTGCTGTGTGTGCACTTCTCTTTTGTTTTTTTGTTGTTTGTTTGTTTCTTGAGATACTCTCACCCTTGGTAGAATGTGGTGATATCATAGGTCACAGCAATCTCAAACTCTTGGGCTTGAGCAATCCTCTTGTCTCAGTCTCCCGAGGAGCTCTGACTGTAGGCATGTACCACTACACCCAGCTAGTTTCTATTTTTTTTGTTTGATGTTTGTTTGTTTTATTTTTTCCGTAGTACAGATGGGGTCTTGCTCTATCTCAGGCTGCTCTGCAACTCCTGAGCTCAAGCAATTCACCCTCTTGGGCCTCTCAGAGTGCTGGGATAAGAAGCATAAGCCACCGCACCAGGCTGTGCACTTCTATCTGTGTGTCCCTGAAGGCCCATGGACACTCATTCTGGCTGTGCCACAGCCTTATCTGGTGCTCTCACACATTCCACAATGGGTCTGGATTTCTCTTCATCCATATTTGCCAACTTGTAATTCCATATGTTTCAGGTGTGATGTCCATATCTGGAAGAAAACTATCCTGAAAAACTATAAGACTTTTCTGCTCTTCATGCTATTATATTAAATACTATCCATGACACACCACAGGGAAACATACTTGTGGCCTTAATTGTCTTTCTACCAGTCTCATCATTGTGAACTCTTGCTAATAAATGGTTCATCTTATCTGTTGCTTGAAAGTAGCCACCATGGAAGAAAATCAATGAAGAAACATTGGAATTAACTACACTCTAGACCAGTGGTTCTCAACCTTCCTAATGCCACAATGTATTTTCATTGTTATAAAGGGGTCGTGACCCACAGGTTGAGAATCGCTGCTCTAGACCAAATACATCTAACTGACATTTTCAGAACAAGTAATTTAACTGCTACAGAATACACCTTGTTCTCATCAGCACATGGGACATTCTACAGGATAGACCATTTAGGCCACAGAACAAGTCTTAACAAATTCATAAAACCTAAATCATATCTGGTATCTTTTCTGACCAAAATGAAATAAAACTTGGAATCAGTAATAGAGGAAACTTTGGAAATTAACAAACACGTGAAAGTTAAACATGTTCATGAATCAGCAGTGAGTGAGTGAGGAAAATAAGAAGGAAATTTAAAAACTTTAAGCAAGTGAAAATGGAAACACAGTGTACCAAAACCTCTACAGGGCAGTAAAATCAGTACTAAAGAAGAAGTTTATAGGAATAAATGCCTATATCAGAAAAGCAGAAAGATGTCAAAGAGCAGCTCAATGATACATGTTAAAGAAAAACTAGAAAAGTAAGAAGAAAACAAACCCAAAATTAGTAGAAAGAAATAAGTAATAAAGATCAGAACAGAAATGAGTGAAATTGAGACAAAAAAATACAAAATATCAACAAAATGAAAAGTTGGTTTGGGGGGAAAAAAATCAACAAGCCTCTAGCTAGACTAAGAAAACTGGAAAACCTAGAAGAAATGGATAAATTCCTAGATGCATACAATCTACCAATACAACCACAAATAAGTAGAAAACCTTAATAGGCTCAATAATAAGTAATGAAATAGAAGAAGTAATGAAAATTCTCCCACCAACAGAAGCCCAGGAGCTGATGGCTTTACTGTCAAATTCTATCAAACATACAAGGAAGAACTTAATGTGTGTAACTTTGACTCAATCTGTCCAAAAACAAAGTATGTAAACAAAACAGTTGTACACCCAAATATTCTGAAATAAAAAATACAGCAAAAATAAAGAGTTAATACTAATTTTATTTAAACTATTCCAAAGATGTTGAAAAGGAGGAAATACTTTCAAATTCATTCCATGAGGCCATTGTTAACCTTATACCAAAAACCAGACAAAGACAACAAAAAGAAAATTATAGACCAATATCATTGATAAACATAAATGCAAAATTCTAAATAAAATTCTAGCAAAAGCAATTCAACACAAATCTAAGAGACAATTCACCAAATCAAGTGGGATTTAATGCACAGATGCAAAGATGATTCAACATACACAAATCAGTCAATGATTAATTATATTAGTAGAATCAAGGACAAAAATTATATGATAATTTTAATATATGCAAAAAGAAATCAGTAAAATTAAACATTCTTTCATGATAAAAACTTTCAACAAACTGGGTATAGAAGGAATATGTCTCAAAAAACTAGAGACCAGATATGACAACCCTATAGCTAGGATCATATTAAATAAGAAAAAAATGAAAACCTTTCCTCTAAGATCTGGAACAAGACTGCCCACTTTTACCATTTTTGTTCAACATAGTAGTGGAAGTTCTAGCCAGAGAAACTATACATGAGAAAAATATAAAAGGCAGTGAAATTGAAGAGTAAGTCAAATTATCCTTGTTTGCAGATGAGGTGATTATATATATATATATATATATGTATATATATATATATATAAAAGCAAACCTAAAACCTCCACCAAAAATACTGTTAAAACTGATAAATAAATTCATTAAAGTTTCAGGATACACAAGCAGTACAGAAATCAGAAGCATTTCTATATGCCAGTAGTGAATAATCTAGGAAAAAAAAAAACTAAGAAAACAATCAATATCATTTATAATACCTACAAAAAAATTTTATAATAAACTTAACCAAGGAAGTGAAAGATATCTACAATTACAACTATACCCACTGATGAAAGACATTGAAGAGGACACCAAAAAATAAAAATATATCCCATGTTCATGAATTAGAATAATTAATGTTGTTAAAATATTAATAGTACCTAAAGTGCTTCAGTGCAACACCTATCAAAATACTAACGATATTCTTCCAAAAGATAGGAAAAAATTCTAAAACTGTGGAATCACAAAATAACCCTGAGTAGACAACGAAATCCTGAGCAAAAAGAACAAAAGTAGAGGCTTCATTCTACCTGCCTTTAAAATATACTTCAAAGCTCAGTAACAACATGGCACTGGCATAAAACAGACACATCCCTGAATAAAATAGAGAACGCAGAAATAATTCTCCCCATTTATAGTCAACTCATGTTTTGAAAGATATCCATGAATATACACTGGGGAAAGGAGATTAAAGAAAGTATCCTTTCTTTAAAAATGGTGCTGTAGAAAGTGTATATCCATATGCAGAAGAATAAAAATAGGCCCCCACATCTCACTCTGTACAAAAATCAACTCAAAGTGGACTAAGGACTTAAATGTAACATCTGACACAGAAACTACTTGAAGAAAACGTTGGAGTATGTGTAATGCTTCAGCACATTGGTGTGGACAAAGATTTCTTTAATAAGACCTCAAAAGAACAAGTAACTAAATCAAAAGTTGACAAATGGGATTACTTCAAGTGAAAAAGTTTCTACTCAGCAAAGTAAATAATCAACAGAATAAAGAGACAATTTACAGAATGGGAGAAAATATTTGTAAATTATTCAGCTGAAATGGGGTTAATAACTAGAACACATAAGCAATGCAGACAACTCTAGCAAAAATGCAAATAATCTGATTTTAAAATGGACAAAGAATATAAACAGATATTTTTCAGAAAAAAATAATACACAAGTGACCAACAGGTTTATGAAAAACAATGCTCAGCACAAATCGCAAATCAGCAAGGAAATACAAATCAAGACACATTATTTCACTCCAGTTAAAACGGCTATTATCAAAAAGTCAGAAAATGAGAAATGCTGGCAAGCACACAGAGGCAGGGGCATGCTCATATTACTGCTTCTGACAATGTAAATTACAACAGCCACCATGCAAAACATTATTGAGGTTCCTCAAAAAATAAAAATAGTAATGCCACATGATCCAGTAATTCCACTGCTGGATATTTATCCAAAAGAGAGGACATCATTATATTAAAGCAACACCTACACCCCTATGCTTACTGCAGTGCTATTCAGAATAGCTGAGATATGAAGTCAACCTACATGCCTATCAATAGATAAATGCACAAAGAAAACGTGGTATATAAACACAATAGACTATTATTCAGCTATAAAATAGAATAGAATCCTGGCCTTCACAGTAACATGGTTAGAACTGATTATGTTAAGTGAAATAAGTCAAGCAAAAAAGACAAATATCACAAATTCTCACTCATATGTGGGAGCTTAAAAATCAATTTCATGGAGGTGGTGGAGAGAATGGTGCTTATCAGAGGCTGGGAAGGGTAGTGGGGAGGGTAGAGATGAAAAGGGGGTTGGTTAATGGGTACAGAAATACAGTTAGAATAATATAAACTAGTGTTTGATAGCCCAACAGGGAGACTATAGTTAACAATAATCTATTATATATTTCAAACTAACTAGAAAGGAAGATTTAGAATGTTCCTAACACAAAGAAATGAGGAATGTTTGAGGTATCACGTGTAAAACTATTATGTTCCATAGAAGTAAAACAGTAGCCACCATAGTCAAAATATTCTTCATGTTCTGTGATCTGAATATACCACCTCACAGATTACATCATTAAGATTACAGGACACAGGTCATTTTCCCTTTGTACAAGGTTCTCGATAATAACTCCAAAATAAGTGTTCCCTATAGCACAATAATACTTACCATTTCTACGTGGTCTTAGTCACTTAAATGATAATTAATAAAGTAATAAATTATAATTTGACATATTCAGCAAATATTTACCAATTACCTGGTAATATGCCATCGTGCTGAAATATTCTAGTTCCTATTTTCATGGAATTTAGAGATGAGCAAAAACCACCAATAAATCAGCAGCATAAACCAATGTGATTGAAGTTACAGATCAGAAAAAATAGGAAGTAGTGGATGCTGAGAGAGCACACAATGGAGATGGGTGGGGATCCACATCAAGAAAAACTCTCTAGAGGAAGTCACCCTTAAATTGAGAGCTAAAAAATACACAACTATCAAAGGAGTTATGGTGAGGGTGAACAGTAGGAAGTGATTTGTGTTCCAAGAAAAGGGATCAGTGCAAGGGGTAAAAAACAAAATGATATCCTTGGAGAACTTAGGGAAATCCCTTCTAGCTGCACACAAATCACAGGAGGAGAAGACTAAAATAGAAGGGAAGCAGAGGCAAGAAAATGAAAATTAGTGAAAAACATGCTAAGAAAATTGGAATTTCTCCCCAAGAGCATGGGAAATCACCACAGAGCATTTATGCAGTAATATAACCAGATTTGTGATTTAGAAAATCATAGTCACCATGGAAGATGCACCATAATGCCATGGGACTTACCTTATCACCACCTAACAGGGTCTCCTGCTTTTAGAATGCACTTTCTAGTGCCCATGAATGTGGATACATTTTGTGCGATAGAGAGAACTAGAAAACCTAAAAGTCCTCAAACTCCAAATCCCTAAACACACTGGATAAGAAATATTTTTAAAATACAGAATAGGTCAAAAGAAAATAGCAAAATTAAACCATCCCCATAAAACTAGGACCCTGAAAAGGAGATACATTCATGTGAAATGATGAGCTATAAAAAATGCACCCATCTTTCCCCAAAGAGAAATGAAAAAGATAGCTTTCCTAGTCTTTCCGATTTGGCTCTGTGATAGAGGAGAAAACTCTGCCAAGAACGCAACCAACAGGCTGGACCTTGGTCTTTGAACTTCTGCCACCTGCTTGGTCCCAATATCCAAAGCTTAGAAATTAATATAAAATGTTGCCTGCAGGCTGGTAAATTTTTAAGATTCTTGGTAGAACTAAGTGCAAAAAAAAAAAATTCTTAGAGAATGTATCCTAAATCCAGCCAACAGAAGATTGTGTGCTAAAAATGAGTGATCAGAAATTAGAATGCACATAAGGGAACAATTCACCAAGAACAAGAAATTGGTAGATGCTATAAACAGTGGATAAGACCCATAAGACTCCAGATAATAGAACAACCTTATATAAAATACTAAGTATATTTAAATAATGAAGCATATAATGAAAGGGATGAGAACTCTGAATATGAAAACAAGTACAGTTAAAAAAAATCCAAGAAGATTTTGGAAAAATAAAATGTAATTTCTAGAAAATAAAAATGAGAGTAAAAACAGAAAATCAAATGAAGCTGAAAAGATGATTAGTAAATTGTTAGACGATGGTGAGAAAATTACCAAGAAAACAAGCAATGACTGTGAACAAGAATAATGATTCTTTGTTGATAAATCAACGTGGAACTGAAAACACTTGATCACAACAACAGGAAAAATATGATGGATTTATTACAGAAGAAAACATTCCAATGAAATTATATTCTTTGGAAATGCAGGGAGAATGGGGACTGAAGATCTCATTCTTGGCAATGGAAAACACCCCCAGGAAAAGGGAAAAACAGAGAAATAAGCTAAGCAAGGCAGAGTGAAAACAGTTTTGTTAACTTACTTTTGAACTAACAGTTGAATTACTTGTATGGGCAGTTTCTGCTTTTACTGGCAGCCTGGCCTATAAAGGATACAGCTTGCAAACACCCCTGCTGGGTCTGCAAACACTCTGAAGGACTTTGGCTATAGCAGAAGGCTGCATGCAAGCCCTGTGAAGGAACATTAACCAGGCTGACCCTGTCCAGTCAACAGTCAACAACCTTCTAGAAAAAAATACCCATTGTGGGGATTTGTATAAAGTCCAGAGCAGAGATCAAGGGAACAGAGCCCTGAAATACAGGCAGGAGGGCTTGTACCCTAACCATGGAGGGAAATCCCTCTGGGTGGAGATAAGGGGAAAATTCTTCTTTTCTACCAATTCTTCAGAGGAGGCTGATGCCACCATTTCTGCTCCACAGAGGAACTAGAGGAGTCTAAGCTCCCCCAAGGGATCTGTGTGTGTGTGACCACAGACAGGAGTCTGCCCCTATAGGAGGGTCAGATTCTGGATTTCTCAAGGCTGCCCAGACCCTTAAAGTTAATGATTATAGATAGAATAAGAACTAATATGCTTACTCAGAGAAACTGCTGAAATTTCTGTGCCCTTCCTCAGCTTACCCTGTGGGCTAAATGATATAATAGCCTTAAATAAAAGCAGGGTGGAACAAACACTCAGGGCCACTCAGTGAAGCCCTATAAGCTAGCGGTGGTCCCCTGTGCCCACCTTTGGAAACTCTCCTCTGCATCCTGTCTCTCTATCTTGTTCTGCTTCTCCTTTCATTTTTCCCAGCCATTCCCCACTGGTTCCCCAGGTCTTAAAGAGCCCTGCCCCTGGGGTAAGGCCCTGGCAGGAAAAAAGCAGAAATTCTGATTTTGTTAAATTTTTGTTAAGTGTATATAATAAAGTTTTAAGGACAACGTTAAAAGGAACATAAGCAAAATACATAATTTACAAGAGAATAAAATGTAAAGAGTAAATTATATCAGTCCAATAGAACAATAAAATACATAAAAAAGAAAAAGCAAGCATAAGAAAAATAGCATAAAATAAAATGGTCAAAAGAAATAAAAATAAACAATTGCAACAAATATAGCATTTTGTTTAGCAAATACCTAAAAGTATAGACTGTGAACAATTGGAGGTAAAAAATATTTTTTAAAAGACAGCAAATACTGGGCAGTGCCTGTGGCTCAAAGGAGTAGGATACTGGCCCCATATACCGGAGGAGGTGGGTTCAAAACCAGCCCTGGCCAAAAACTACAAAATAACAACAACAACAACAAAAAGAAAGTAAATACTTAGACATAAAAGACAGTCAAATATTAACAGAAAATATAATCAAACAAGTGTCATAAGACAAAGTAAAAATTATGAATATAAGAAAAAATGTATGACTGTTCTTCTTAGCAAAGTATCACAAGAATAGAAGAAAAAAGTATCCAATGTACACAGCCCTATTATGAAACTAATTTATAGCTTTCATATGAAAGCTATAACCTAATTATAGCTTAAGAATATTGGGAGGAGGGAGGGGAGGAGAGGGGGGTGTACGGGTAGAGGGAGGGTGATTGGAGGGATCACCTCTGTGGTTTATCTTACAAGGGAACAAGTGAATCTTTCTAAAAGTAGAATATAAACGTCTTAACACAATAACTAAGAAAATGACATGAAGGCTACGTTAACCAGTTTGATGAAAATATTTCAAATTGTATATGAAAACATCACACTATACCCCATGATTGCATGAATGTACACAGCTATCATTTAATAAAAAGAAAAAAGAAAGTATTATTAGGCAAATAAAAATTATTGAATGATAGAAGGAAAGATTCATCAGGAAGATTTTATAAGTGTACCAGCACCTAATAACATAACTTTAAGTACACATAAAGCAATAGTAAGAGAACTGTAACTCCAGGGCCTCTTATCATTTTGGCTCTCAGTTCTCTCTTCATTTTGCGTCCACGTGGGTTCCTTTCTCATCACTTCAGCTGTGTGTTGGAAAAACATTTCACATGTTTTAATCAGCTTTTCCTGATGCTTCATCAGGATACGTTTCAGGCTATCGATTGCTCTATATGATCAGAAATAGAAACTTAACTTATGGCCTTTGAAAACCTACATATATCATAAAATATAAAAATGATGATGATGATGATGATGACCCAAAGGAAAACAGTGCAGGACCCCGGGGAGGGAGAAGCAGTGGAAAGAGGCAGTGAGAAGATGGGTTCGTGGAGGAATCCACAGGGATTCCCAAGTTGTCTGTAATGTTTTATTTTTAAGATAGCTGTGGGTGTGTGAATGTTTACTTTATGATTTTGTGTGTAAAAATATCTTAAAATAACAAAAGTGATTAGCAAAAACATACATAACAATTATTTTAATTCTTTTTTTCCCCAAGCCCAGCTTATTCCCTATCTGCAACTCCTCTGAAGGAGAACACCTGCATGAGAAGATTACAGTAATTGGTGGATTGAGAAATGGTACATGGCTGAAGGAACTCTGAGGTACAATTCTGTAACACGTGTTAAAACTGGTTCTTCTTCAAAAGTAGGTCTGTCAGAATTTGTTGGATCCACCCAAATCCTGTCCCTCATTCTAATTTCCTGTTACATTGGCTATTTCCCCGGTTCTAGATCCGTATTTCATAATTCTGATTTTCAACTAACCCCTATTCACTGGAATCTTTTTCACAATTGGCTTTTTAAATATGGCTCCGCTTCTAAAATTAGGGAGTAAATGATCTGTCCTCTCTTCATTTCCTTTACTAACTTTTCTTGCCATCGGTTTCAATACTGCCTAGAATTCATGATAAGAATATTAAAATAAAGGAGTATTATATAACATGACATACTAATAACCTGACCCTACAATCTCAACGTTGCTACCAAAGGAAAACAAAATAGTTGTCAAGGAAAAATAGTCATAATTCGAAAAAAAAAAAAGCCATAATTCGCTATTACTTAAGAACAGGTCTGGAGCTGAATGTATAAGCGAACTCCACTCCTTCTAAATTATCCCAGCACAGGCAAGTTTCTTAACTTCCCTGGGCCTCTTTTTTCTCATCTACAAAGCAGAGTTAAAAATACTTCTTCTTTTAAAGTTGTTATAAGAATTACAAAAAACAAAGTCTGAAAGTACTTAACAAGTAATTAGCATTAGAGTAAGCACTTATGAAAAGATAGATTAAAACTTAGGTTACTAAGGAACTGCTTTGCTAGAGCCACTTTTTAAAACACAGTAACTCCTTTCTGCTCAGAAATCTTTAAGATTGAGCAATCTGTCCACTTTGATCGCAGGTATATATAATAATTACCCATTCAATATTTTTAATTGTTTCTCTTCTCTCTCCTGGGTGGATTATAATCTTCACAGTGATTAGAGCTCTAATCATATGAACCAATCAACCTAAGTTTTAACTTCTTTTAAGATCAGAAAGTCTATGTTTTAAGCTACATTATATAATAACATATGATACTGGAATGTTCTAAGTTCTTAATCATCATGAATCATCATTCCTAGTTGCCCCTTAATCATCACAGCAGTCCCATAAACTATGTGTGACTATTATGTACATTTTACAGATGGAGAAACTTAGATACAAAAAAAGTAATTCGTTTGCCCAGAATCACACTGTGGTTTAAGAGGCAGGAGTGGGAAATGCATGATGTGTGTGTCACAGTCACTCAAGATTCAAGAAGTCATAAAAATATAACTTGAAGGCAGCTCTTACAATTCATGACAAAAGCAGCAAAGTAGAAAATGAACCTGTTTCCTGGATGTCAAATTGCAACTTGGGGTTTAGTGAAGTCCATGTTCTCGGCTCCTAGGGCAATTATCTCTGCTTCTTTCCTGCTATTTTAATGTTGCCTCATAAACCTAATCTCCTTAAATATATTACAAGGTCTTTGAGTTCAGAAGCCATGGCTTAGAATTCTTTGTTGCATCCAGAGCACCTTATGGAATATATTATACACTGAATACATATAAATCCTTCAACCAGTGCTTAGAAAATAATATGGATCAATAAACGGTAGTTCCGTGAACCTCAGAATGGATTGGTAGTAAGGAGGTAGGGTTCAGGCAAACGGATTTGAATGCTCAGTCTGTTACTGCTCAGCTCTGAGATAGGGGTCCGTTTTCTTTACTTCCTTGAGAACGGTTTATCTCATTAGTTAAGAGCCATATGATAATATGCACCTCCTTGCTGTGTGTACTCGGTGAGAAGAGTGTGTAAATAGACACTGCCAGAAAGTCGGTGCTTGATAAATATTAGTTATTTATTAGAAAGTTGATTTTCATTAGAGAGTTGATTTTATATGATCTTGATCTTAATGTTTATCACAGACATCAGATTCCGAGTTCACAAAAGTATTATTCTTGAACCTTTCTGCACATGAAATCCAAAATGTCAGCTTAGCGCCTGTGGCTCAAGCGGCTAAGGTGCCAGCCACATACACCTAAGGTGGCGGGTTTGAATCCAGCCCAGACCTGCCAAACAACAATGAAGACTACAACCAAAAAATAGCCAGGGGTTGTGGTGGGTGCCTGTAGTCCCAGCTACTTGGGAGGCTAAGGCAGGAGACTTGCTTAAGCCCAGGAGTTGGAGGTTGCTGTGAGCTGTGATGACACAGCACTCTACCCAGGGGGATAGCTTGAGCCTCTGTAGGAAGAAAGAAAAGAAAAGAAAAGAAAAGAAAAGAAAAGAAAAGAAAAGAAAAGAAAAGAAAAGAAAAGAAAAGAAAA
>CAUYTI010076419.1:0-10034 GCA_963575145.1 Galago senegalensis | reverse complement strand
GTACACCCAAGGTGGCGGGTTCGAATCCCCAGCCCAGGCCCGCCAACAACAATGACGGCTGCAACCAAAAAATAGCCGGGCGTTATGGCGGGCGCCTGTGGTCCCAGCTACTTGGGAGGTGGAGGCAGGAGACTCGCTTGAGCCCGGAGGTTGCTGTGAGCTGTGATGCCACGGCACTCTACCCAGGGGGACAGCTTGAGGCTCTGTCTCAAAAAAAAAAAAAAAAACCTGAAGCATTTGTTAAAAGAACTATTAGGCTCCCCTCCCCCCAGGTCCCAGGCCCTGCTCTGTACATCTCAGTCATTGTCCTTCTCTCGCCCTGGAAGGTCATTCTTCAGAGTAAGGTCAGCTGAGGGTCTCTGCAGAGAGGGGTGCCAGGCAGCAGGCCAGGAGTGACCACAGGCACGCATGATGCTGAGATGCCCCTACCCAAGCCCTCTGCCCTGTCTCAGTTCCTAGCGTGTTGAGAGATCTACACCTCCAAGCAGATTAGAAGATCCTATATTGCAAATGTGATGGGCCCCACACTAAGACTACAGATCCCAATATCTCCAGTTTTCGGAGGAAATAGCCCAACAGGACCAGTCAACAGTGAAGTCAACATGGACCAGCCACGCCCAGGTGCTCAGAGCCTCCAGTCAGCGTTTTTCCCCTTTTAATCGTGAGCAGATGGTCAAGGATTGCCAGACGTCAGAGTACACAAAGAACAAAACAACTGAGGAAAAGCAACTTGGGGAAAACAGAGACTAATCAGGGCGGAAAAAACATTTACAAATGTCTCTGGGAAGGTAAGAGAGGGTATTGTGTCCATAGAACAGGAACTGAAAATGACTAGAAATATAAAATGGAATATTTAGGCAACAAAAACATAAGAGCTCTTGGAATTTAAAAATAGAACAGCAAAAATAAAAACTTAATTGAAGTATTGAAATCTAAAGCCAAGGAGATCTCTCAGGAAGTAGAGCCAAAAAGACCAAAAAAAAGAGAAACAGAATGAGAAGACATTGGAAATGGCAGAGAAGGTTCAACATCAGAACAACAGGAGGGCATGAATGAAGGGCATCTCCTGGAGCAGAGGGTTCAAGCTTCCAGAGTGAAAGAGCTCATGGAGAGTATAGCACAAAGCATGAAATTATACCCACACCCAGGGCATCACTGTCAAATTTCAAAATACCAATGATGCTGAAAACCTCTGATGGGCAGGAAATAACTGATCCCTCTGATGGGCAGGAAATAACTGATCCCTCTGATGGGACAGAATCAGAACTTCTGTCTTACAGATGAGTTCACATTTTCTAGACTTTTGTATCCATGGAATCCTGCATGATACACTCTTATTGTCTGGGTTTTTCTCTCAGCATAATCACTCTGCAATTCATCCATGTTGCTGCATGTATCAATGGTTTGTTCATTTTTATCACTGTATAGAATTCCAGTGTCTGGAGATCCCACAGTCTGTGCATCCCTTCACCTACTGATGGAAATTTGGATTGCATGTACTTATTGACTACAGCTATAAATATTTCACATGAGTTGTTTATGGATGTCGGGTTTCGTTATCATGGGTCCATACCTGGGAATGGCTTAGCTGAGTAATATGGCAGCTATGTTGAACTTTTTAAGAAACTGCCACACTGTCTTCCAAAGTAGTCAGATCATTTTACTTTCCCAGCAGCGTATGAGGATTCTAGCTCTTTTGGTTCTCAGCAACCTTTCCTACAGTGAATTTGGGTCATAGTATCTTACTCTTGTCTTAATTTGCATTTCACTAATAATGGTGAGCATCTTTTTGTCTCCTTATTTGCCACCTGTATTTCTTCTTTGGTAAAGTGTCTATTAAAATCTTTGGAATTGTGTTTTGCATTTTTTGGTAAAAGGAGCAAAGCGAGGACCTGGAGATTTATGCTGGAGCAACCTCCTTGGAAGGATTCAGCACAAGTAAAAGGTAAACATTTCAAGGGGAAAGGGGGGGTTTGTTTAAATAATAAATCAGTAAGTCACTTCTAAATTTAAAGAAAAGAAAATTGGAGTTGAAGAATAAGTAGGTTTACAATTGGGTACTGCCATTTTTCTTCGAAAAATAAACATTTTTTTAAAAACTATTTTAAGAATAAAATCTTTGTTCATTTTTAAATTATACTTTTTATATTATTATTGAGATTTAAGAATTATTTATATATTCTAGGACCTGCGGCCTCAGAATGCGCCCACATCCCTGTCAGTGGCTCCTCATGTGGCCAAATGCAGGATGGTTTAAGGGAATGAAAATGTGTGCTGATATCTTCCTGGTGCTTCTCTCCCTGGCTTTACTGGAGAGGCAGAGAAGAGAAAGCAAACACCTAAGTTCAGTTGCAGCTGATAATTCATCAAACGTTGCTTTTAATTCACTCCTGCGTTAGGGCTGACTTAAAACTTGGCAAAAGACAGATGATTCCCCCCAGCACATAGTAGGTACTCAATAAATATCTGTTAAATAAATTGGGGGACAGACATGAGTAAATGAACTAAAGGATCACAGTACAAAAGTCCCATTGGCCAGGGGAGGAGAATCCAAGGGGGCTGAGAATAGGCCCAAGAAGTCTGGGACACCCACTCACCCCCAAAACAACATGCAAGGTCTATGGGCTTTAAGGTTATATGCACTTTTTAAATTCTCAGTGGAGTCCCTGACCCAGAAAAAAGTTAAGAATTACCTCCTAAGGCCTTCAAATGCTCTGATGAATAAAGAACATAAACCATTTTAATTTGCTTCCCACGGCCAAGTTTCTGGCTTACAAGGATGGGCCAGGGTCAGCCTCTAAGGGCAGTCTCGGAGTCTATTCAGGAGGTCTCCCAGTGTCTGAGCCCACAGCAGAGCTGGGTTCACCATGTCTCCTGCTGCACAATTAACCTCCCCAGGCCGCGGGCCCTAATGAGGCAAACCGATTAAGGATCCATCAGAGCCTCTCGGAGGGCCATTAATCCTCCCACAGCCGGTGGCCAACAAGAGGACGCCAGAGGGAGGCGTGGAGCTCTCCCAAGGAAGGAACTGAACCTGGAGAGAGTCAGTTGTTCCCTTCAGGCCGCTCCAGCCCCCAGGGGTCTCATCTTCCGGGAAGAGTGGGGTGGGCTGGGGTGGGGGGAGAACACAACAAAGCTGAGGAAGGGGGAGCCTGGCAAGACAAAGGTCCATGGCTAAGCCTTCCAGCCACTCTGCTCATGACAAATGGGGACAGTTTGTGTCCAGAATTTTCTTAGTTTCCATTAAATTCCATAATTACTGAGACGGCGAGAAATTACCCTGAGCTCTACACAGTTCAAAATATAGACATACCAATCCAATCTGAAGAAGCACACTATGTTCCCTTACAATTAAAATAAAGGCTGTGGAGCCTGGAATCTGATAGACGGCTCTGTGGGATGTGCTCAGCCACCCTGAACGTCCATTAGAGAGAAAAGGCACCAGCCTGACTCCTCACCCTTAACCAGCCCGACAGAGCCTCAGCATCCTGAGATAATTCCTTGGAAACAGGACTGGGTGTTGGTGAACTGTCTGCACTCCCTGGACAGAAGAAGTTCAAAATAAGAGGGGCAGTCAGTGGTCCTGGCAGTCAGCAATCTCCCCTCCTGAAAATGAATCTGTCAGCACCCCCTCTGCTGGAGAGGCAGGTAGGAATCAGGGTAAACTTTCTGGAAGGAGTAACAAAATATACACCAAAAGGGTTGTACAACAAATCACCCCCAAATAAGAGGCTTCAAGCAACAAACTTTATCCCATAGCTTCTGTAGGTCAGAAACCCAGGGACAGCTTAGCAGAGGACATCTGACTCAAGGTCTCTGACAAGGCTGTAGCCAAGGTGTCAGCAGGGCTGTGGTCTCATGTGAAGGTGTGGCTGTGGGGAATCTCTTCCAAGCTCACACATGTGGTTGTCTGAAAGATTCGTTTCCCTGCAGGACCGTGGACCAAGAGCCTTGGTTCCCTGCATCTGTTGTCCAGATCGCCTTCAGTTCCTGCCATGTGGGCCTCATCCCAGGGCAGCTGACAACATGGACCACAACCTTCCTCCAAGCAAATGACAGAGCATGAGCAAGGCAAAAATCACAGTTTTTTGTACACTAATCTTGAAAGCAGCATTTTGTCATCACATGCCACATTCTGGTCGTTAGAAGCAAGTCACTAGATCACAGCCCACATTCAAGGGACAGGTGGGGATTATTGGGTGCCAATTTATAGGCATCCTACACCCCCTTGAACACATTAACTCACTTACTGGAAAGCACTCTAAGACAAGTCCAAAGATGTGCGGTCAGCACTGCTGTTTAAGGCAGCATACAAGCAGAGCCCATGCGGCTGGCTGATTTGATCGCAGCTTATTCAGATGACAGCACACCATGCAGGCACTAAAGCGTGACCTGGGACAGTGTTGAGGTATGTTAGTCAACACTGGTGAGAGAATATTAAGTTTAAAAAGCAGAACACAAAATCATACACAGTGGGATTCCAGTAGGAACAAAAGCATGTATTTTTTAACGTTTTGGAGTGTCTCTAAGTAAAAGGACTATGCATGTTTTTCATTTCCTTGTTTATACTTCCTTGTGTTTTCATAATTTTCTACAATAAATATGTACTACTTTTATAATCAGAAAAGAGGCTACTCTTTATCAAAGACTGGCCTTCCTTCACTGGCGGCAGCGTTAAGCTTTCCTCTACCTACTGAGATGACAAAATAAGGTGAAAAGATGGATCCCAACCAGTCTCCTTACGTAAGGGAGAGCAGAGGATGGGGCCTCGGGCACTGATCTTCCCTATCAGGCCACTGTGAGTGGCCAAGACTGGCCCCCAGCGCACACAGCTGCACAAGCAGACGTGCCTCGGAGTAACTTAGAAAAAGGTGTCCCTAGAATGTTTATCACAGCTCAATTCACAATCGCCAAGATGTGGAAACAACCCAAGTGCCCATCAACTCACAGAAGGGATAAATAAATTGGATGTATACCATGGCACATTACTCAGCAAGAAAGAAAGCTGGAGACTTTACATCTTTTGTATTTACCTGAACGAATTTGGAGAACATCCTCCTAAGTAGAGTCTCACAGAGATGGAAAAGCAAGCATCCAGTGCACTCAATACTCATACGGAACTAGCAGATGAACAACTACAGGCCCACGGGAGAGAAAAACACATCTAAAGTCAAGAAGAGGGGAGATGGGAGGCTGAGGCCAGAGAATCACTTAAGCCCAAGAGTTGGAGGCTGCTGTGAGCTGTGACGCAACAGCACTCTACCAAGGACGACATAGCGAGACTCTGTCTCAAAAAAAAAAAAGAGAGGTGGGGGGAGAAGGGAGGGAGATCAGTGTGCTCTCACCTAACCGGTACAATGTAGGGGTATATGGCCCATCTCCTGAGGGGAGGGCTCAACTACAACTTGCACTTTACCTAAGAAATGCAAACGGTGTAACCTAATCTATGTACCCTCATATTAGTCTGAAATTTAAAAAAAAAAAAAAAGATGTCCTGTCTGGATAGACACTGTCCCCATCTAGGATGCACAGCTTGGCCAGCAGTGCAAGGGCGAGATGCTGTCCCCGCTCCCCTGCTCAGCCAGGCCCCTTGTCCTTGCCATGTCACCTTCCATCTATCTGGGAGAGACTCGCAGCTACACGGCCTCAGACGCTGAGAAGCAAGTGGGAAAGTCCTGAGCTCACACGTCAAGTCCCCACAGCCCTCTGGACCCCATTCCTGCCCACAGCAGGAGTTTATAAAGACACCACTTTATAACCAGGACATTCCTGCCAAGGAGCTGACCCCAGGCCAAGGATCGAGAAAGGAGGGGATCTCAGGTTGGGAGATGAATCTCCTGGGTCCCGCTGGGCTCTGGATTCTGAGAAACATGTCAGCATCTGACCTCAGATGACAATCCTGGCTCCAGAGTCCTCTCCTCACCCTACCACGTGCCCAGCTGTCTGTGGTACAGAGGACAGGTCGCAAATGAGCAGGCAGGTCAGGTGCTCAGAGCCGGGCCTGGCGTGCCCGGAGCGTGTGTCTGAACCTCTGGGCCAGGGGCAGCGTGAGCCTTCCACGCCTGTCGTTTCAGGTTCCTCCTCGGCCGGCATTATCAGCCCCTATTTGTCTGTGAGAAGCCTAAGCCTCAAGAAAGGCCATGAGTTGTAGAAAGCCACATCCCAAGAGGGCCAGGGCAGGGCTGGGGTTTGAACCTCATCTGGTTACTCCACGGAGCCTCCTGTGTTTGTCGCAAAGGGTAAAGAGGCAAACGAGAAATGCGGCCGTCGCTGGGAAGTGAAAACGCTTAAACGCGTTTTGTTTAATTTGTGAATGACGTGGAATAACTCAAGAACAGGCCTGCCCGGGTGGAAAATCCCAGCTGGCTGTGTGTCCAGGTACAGGGAGTGCTGAGGAGGCCAACCTGACCAGCAGGGCACAGAGACCTGACACTGGTCCTGCCATTGCTGGCAAAACCCCTCTGTGGCTCCAGGCCTGCAACCTGGACTCCTGGTTTAGGGAGACAGGAAAGGTCCCCTCAACAGAAGGCATGGCTTTTGGGACACATAGCAGACTTGGTAAGGCCGAGCCACTCTCCTGGCTACTCCAGACTTGCCCTGTCCACAGAAGAGCTGCCAAACCTCCTGGGGCGCAGACCCAGGCACGGAGGTGCCATGGCCTGGCTGAGGCAGAGGTTAGCGTCGCTCCTGTGGGCAGGGCAGGCACTGGCAGGGGCTCTGTAGGAATGGAGAGCCCTCTGCTCAGGGACAAGGAAAATCACCTAGTGACCCAGCGAGCATGGCGAGAGGAGAATTACCTGCCCTTCACACCAGCCTTCAAGGTCACCTCCCAAAAGCTCTCAGGGTCTTCAGACATGCACTGGGCCGGGAACACCCACGGCTGCAGGCGCCACACCAGGGGACTGGGGAAGGCGGCAGGGAGGCAGGTGCAGATCTCACAGGGCGGACTCGTTAGGTGCTTCTGTTGACATCCCATTGACCTCCCCACAGCCCTGGGAAGTGGGCGTTGTGTTCTCCCCATTTTCTAGAAGAGGCCCGTCTCAGGCCACATAGCCAGTGAGAATGGGCTTAAATACAGGGCTCTGAGGGACAACCTCTTCCCAGAAAACCCATTGCTCCATTCTGAAGTGGGATGACCTTCAAATATGCTGCACCTGCCCTGGAAACAGTCTACACAGGCCCCCTCACCCTGCCGGGCCCCAGCCTGTTTTCTGGTGGGGCGGCCCACCACCAAGTCACGACTCCAGCAAAGTCGACAGTGCAGGCCCTCCAGGGGTCCCAGCTACAGGTGCCAGGCACCTGCACTAGCATCACATGGAGCCAAGTACCCTAACACACACCCTGCTCAGCCGCTCCCTCCTCCCTCTCCCCTCCAGGTTAGGAAAGGTAACTTCAAGCCCATCTTCTCAGGCAACTGCCTGTGGTCAGTTGCAATGATGCTGTGTCCCTGAGGTCTTGGTGAGAGCAGCTAACAGGACATGAGCCTCATTTGATGAACCCTGACTTCCTAAAGGCCTTCTGAACCCTCCCACGGGATTCAAACTACGAGGCTGATTGTAGTGAGCTACAAAGGGGGCTATGGTGGCACTCAGAGCCTGGTCCCAGACCTTGAAGTCACAGAGAAGCAGGGACTCCCTAAGGGTAACCCAGTATGGGCTGCTGGGCTGCTTCCCCTACAGGTGTGCTGTACATCCCGTGATAACCCTCAGAAGTAGGTACTATCACAGGTCCCACTTTACACACAAAGAAACTGAGCTGTAGACAGGGGCCCGGCCACTGGCCTGGGGAACTCAGGAGGCCAGGACAGGACCCCCAGCATCAGAGCCTGTGGATAGAAGCCCTGGGCTTCCTGATGTCCGCAGAGCTGAGTCAGTGAAACTCGAAAAGCCACCAGCTGCCCGACAGTCCGCTGCCCAGTAGTCCACAGCCAGTGGTGAACAGCTGGCTCAGGACCCACATTTGCTTCTGCATGAAGATTGTAGGGTACAACCAGAGTATAAGAGGCACGAGGACATTAACAACACAGCCCTGGCCAAGAACACAATGTCCACTTAGGACCCTTCATTGTACCCCCATCAGAGGAAGCCAAAACCAGGAATGGCTCCAGGAAAGCTCCGACCCCTCCTCACCCTGGCTGGCCTTAGATGCCCTTGGCTGACCCTGGCTGAGAGATGGAGGTGCCATTTCCAAGGAAGGTGGGGATGCTAGCCCCAGCCTGGACCCCACCCTGCCTATCTCTTCATTGCCCAGATGAGGAAACTGAGCCTCCAGGCAGCCAAAGCCACACAGCCAGTGAGGATACAGCCTGCTCACCCCTGTTCTCTAACAAAGATGGCAGGGGTGGGGGCTGGGCTTGGGGAGCTTGTCTGACCAAGGGGTCCGGTCCCTGCTCAACCTGTAATTGGTCACAGGACCTCAGGGTAACCTCACTCTCTCTCCCTCTCCCTTTCTCTCTCTCTCTCTCTCTCTCTCTCTGCCTCCATCTGTAAAATTGTTCAGGTTAAACTGGATATTGCTACAACCTTCAGCCTCAGCATTCACAATTCCCTTTCAGTCTAAAAGGTTGTTGGCTCTGGACCCAATTAGGATAAATCCATTTCAGACGAGCCCCCACCCCACCCAATCTGCCCCACCAGCTCCATTTGCTGCCTTCATCCAGAGCAACCACTTACTGAATTACCAAGAAGCCCATCAGGGTGAGAGAGGAGGAAACAGCAAATACCAATCTTAACAAAATGCATTTCAACTCCAAATAAGATTTCCTCCCCTTCCTGCTGGCAGAGTCTATCACTTTTTACTGAAGACCAGTGCAGCCACCAGCTTGCTTCTGCCTGAAAGAGAGAATAACAGGCCCAGACCCAGGCTGACCCCAGGATGATGGCACACCCCACCCCCACTGGGCTTCCTGCCAGGTCTCCATGACATCTCAACACCCTCTATGGAAGTGTCTTTTTGAAAATTACATTTCACAGTAATAACAATAACAGCGGCTCTCAATTCTTGAGCGTACTCACAATATGCCACACAGTGCTGGGCCCTTTGCGTGTTATTCCATTTGACCCTCTGCAAGGGGACACCGTGATTATCTCCATTGCACAGATTGACAAACTGAGGCTCAGCAAGGTTGAGTAACTTGCCCAAGACCACACAGCCAGTTGAGACTAGACTGGGGTTTAAGCCTGGTCTGTCTAACTCTGTGGCCTGTGGCCTCACCCTGCCTCCACCTGCCTCCTTGGCAGAGGAGTGTGGCTAAGAGTCTCTGGGATCAGATATGGATCTTCTAGAAGGCCCCTGTGAAAAATAAAGTGTGTATTTTTAAACAATCAGGCAGATTCTATTATAGGCTGGATATCGGGTGATACCAAGGACACATTCAGGATGATGGTGCTGCGAGTACAGAAGATGTCCAGGCTTTTAGAACTGCCCACTGGATTACACAGCTGGTGTCCAGGTGTCTACCTGGTGTCCAGGATTTGCTACAATATTGTTCAGGAAGCACACAAAGTAAATAGGGCAAAAATATTACCATTTGTTGAATGTAAGTGATGGCTATATCTCTACTTTTGAGTATATTTGAAAATATTCACAATTATATCTTTCAAAACACGCACAGAACAACACTAGTCATTAAAGAAAAGCAAATCAGAACCACAGTGACAAACTAACTCACACCCAGCACTGATGGCTACACACAAAAAACAGAAAATAACAAATGTTGGCAAAGTGATGGAGCAATTAGAACTCTTGTGCACTGCTGGTGGGAATGTGAAACAGTGAAGCCTCCATGGAAAACAGTACAGCGGGTCCTCAAAAACTTAAAAATAAAATTACCATATAATCTAGCAATTCTACTTCTGATTCCAAAGGAATTGAAAGCAGGTTCTTAAAGAATATTTGTTTTTTTTTTTTTTTGAGACAGAGCCTCAAGCTATCCCCCTGGGTAGAGTGCCGTGGCATTACAGCTCACAGCAACCTCCAACTCCTGGGCTCAAGCGAGTCTCTTGCCTCCGCCTCCCAAGTAGCTGGGACCACAG
>CAUYTI010076417.1:0-38671 GCA_963575145.1 Galago senegalensis | reverse complement strand
TGGCTATCAGGATGAGGAAGCATTGCTTAGGACACAGCTATGAGAACAGGAAGCAGGAAGAAGCAGGGAGGGAACCTCCTGCCACCTTCTTCTTCCCGTCTCTTTCTAGCTCCCCCTACTGGCAGAACCTGGATGGAGCCACGTGATAAAGCAGAAATGCTGTCTCAGGTCTAGCCCGGCAAAACAAAGCACAAACACCACCAGCTTGTGGATTTGAACACTTGAGAATAAACTACTACACTAGTAGCAGCTTATTAACCAGGACAGGAAAGCATATGTCAAAATGAAGGATGAGAAAAAACGAACTGCTCACCATCTCCAAAAAGTTATTGTGCCTAATTTTATTTTTTCCAGAAAAAAAAAATAATACACTAGAATTAGAATCAAAATCATGTTTAAGAAACTTTCATGATGTCACACTGTTGGAGGTTCATAAAGCCGCATTGGAAGAGCAAAGATATTAACAAGTCCTTCAGTAAAGAGACACATTGTGTTTTATTTAACCCAGAGTTACCCAAACGGCTCCAACCACAGATGTGTGTGTGTGTGTGTGTGTGTGTGTGTGTGTGTTGTTTTCGGAACACCTATTAATTTCCAAAGTAACACATTGTCTGCAAAACTTTAAGAAGCATTTTCTGCAAAACTTTAAGATGCTGTATGAATTTAGATCACAAGACAGATGATTAACTGTAGACTATTAATAGTGTGGCTCATATTTGAATAGGTTGCACTTTTTCCTCAAATGCTTTAGTACAGTAACTGCTGAAGCTAAAAATGCAGGAAGGGGTAATTATCCTAATGTCATTGGGATTTCCTCTAAAAAAGAAGTCATGTGATAGCAGAAGGCATGTTTGTTTTTCTTCACTATTGTATTTTCAGAACCTATCACAAGATAGAACCTGGTAAACATTCAGTAATATGCCCTGACTGTTGCCAAAGGGAGGGAGGAGAGTAAACTACTACCCCAAATAATTGACAATGACTATTGTTAACTAATGTGTTATGGAGTCAACACAGGGAATGACAAAGGAGAAGTGCAGGGATGGCCTACGAAAATGCAATCAGAACCATTAAGCAATTTATAATTTCCAGATAGCTACATTTTTAAAAAGAAAAATCATGACACAGGTGTAATTAATTTTAATAATATATTTTGATGTAGCTCAATTTATCTAACATGATCCTAACATGTAAGCAATATAAAAGATCAATATAATATTTTATATTATTTTAAATATAAAATTCTTGAAATCTTTTATGTATTTGGGCTGGCCCTATTTCATGTGCTTAGTAGCCGCATATGGTTAGTAGCTTATATACTGCAACACAAGGGGCTAGTGACATCTAAAGACCAACACAAAAATTTGGGTACACATAAACTCTCAAATTAGTAAATGGGTACTGAGCCAGAAATTACTGTCTATTAACAGTCATTGAATGTTGTAGGAATACCTGACCTAACCTGCATCATTTACACATAAGACTGTGAGTTCTATTAGAAAGTCTAAGGGTAATTTAGTACTTGGGGAAGTGATGGAATATGAAGTTTTAAATAAAACAAAAAGTGAGAAGGAGAATCAGATTAGAAAGGTCCTGAAGTAGTGATGTCAGAAAAATGTTGGAGTAGAAATTATCTGGCTTTTCTTCCCCAACAGAGACCCAACTAGCCGCTCAGCCAGAGGCAAGATTGCTGCCCTAAATATTCTAGAACTTGGGAGCAAAGTTGTAATATCCACTTGGACCACAGAGCAGAGGAAAATCATTCTCTTTGACTGCAATACCTCCCCTGAAAGCCCACACAGCATCACACAAGGATAATTTTCCTAGACTCATGGTTTCTATAGGAGAAAAAGTGAACCAAAGGTATACTTTTGACTTCCCCACCATTCTGGGACTGTTCACATGACACTTGTTCTGATCTCATCTTAAGGGAAGAATTGTGTGTTTTAGCAGGACTAGCCCACCAGGGGTTAGAAACAAAGAACAGGGGTTGAGCAAAACAACAGACACACAAACCTCCGTGTCAGTTTCAGAAGACCTTGACTTAGGGCACTCTCTAGCACTGCAATAGCTCTGGCAGTAATGAACTTAAGGCCCAAAACAGACAGTCTGCTCAGAATTTCTGGATATGCCGACAGCAGAAGGATGATTACAAACAAAACCTACCTGCAAATACTTGGATACAAGCTTACACATTCAATGTGCTGAAAATGACACATGATCACAGGAATAAAAAATAAGCAGAGAAACATGACACCAAAAAATGAACAAAATAAGTTGCCATTGGTAGATTCTAAAGAGATGGAAATTATGATCTCCTTGACAAATAACTCAAAAAATCTGTTTTAAGAAAGCTCAGATAACTTTAAGAAAATAAATGACTTAGAAATTGAACAGAGTGTTGAAAATAGTATAAAAATATACAGAAATATTGGAGCAAAAAAAGAACAATGAACAAAATGAAAAATGTAATAGGAAGGATCAGTAGAATTTATCAAGGAGAGGAAAGAATCTGTGCACATGAGAACAAACCACTTGTAAATAAACAAGCTACTTATAAATATTGCACCAAATATTCATTACAAAATTTTGCATATTATTTACAAAATATTCTCTATGTGTTGGCCACCTCTTTATCAAATTTTGTCATGAGTATTTTGTACATAAAGTACGTTTAGCTAAAATGTTCCATTTTCATTATGTATGGCAGCTTTAGCGGTGACTTTGGGGACACCCTATAATTACAATGATTGGTAAAGGAATATGCAATATAGAAAGTTGTAAACTGTGACATCAAAAATGCAAAATGTGATGAAGGGATGAAGCGAAGTTAAAGTGTAGAGTTTTTGTTCTTTTTATTTTTACCATCCAAGTTCAGTTGTTATAATTTTTAAAATAACTTGCTATGGCTGGGAACAGCGACTCACACCTTTAATCTAGTACTCAGGAAGGCTGAGGTAGGAGGATTGCTTAAGCTCAGCAGTTCACCACCAGCCTGAGCAAGAGTGAGAGCCTATTAGTCCTAAAAATAGAAATATTAGCTGGGTGTTTTGGTATGGGCCTGTAGTGTCAGCTACTCCAGGAACTGAGGCAGGGGAATTGCTTGAGCCTAGGAGGTTGAGGTTATAGTAAGTTATGATGATGCCACTGCACTCTACCTAGGGTGACAGAGTGAGACTCTGTCTCTTAAAAAATAAATAAATAACCCAATATAACTATTAGATGTTTTTGTAAGCCTCATGGTAAGCAAAAACATAACAGGTGCACTGAACTAAGAAGCAAGAAATGAAAACATACTACTAAAGAAAATCGCTTAACCACGAAGGAAGACAGAAAGAGGGAAAAGAAGGAAGAAAGATCTACAAAACAACTAGAAACAATTGGCAAAATGGCAGTAGTAAGTCTTTACCTGTCGATAATTACCTTGAATATAAATGGATTAACTTTTCCAATTAAAAGATAGAGTGATTGGGTTAAAAAAATAATCACAACCATATGATGCCTACCAGATACTTATTTCATCTGTAAGAACACACATAGACTGAAAATGAAGGTATAGAAAAAGATTTTCCATGCAAATGGAAACCAGAAGAGAGGAAGATCAACTATATATACTTACATCAAATAAAAGAGACATTAAGTAAAAACTGTAACAAGAGATGGCTCAGCACATGTAGCTCAGCAGCTAAGGTACCAGCCACATACACCAGAGCTGGCGGGCTTAAACTCAGCCCAGGCCTTCCAAACAACAATGACAACTACAACCCCAAAATAGCCAGGCATTGTGGTGGGCACCTGTAGTCCCAGCTACTTGAGAGGCGGAGGCAAGAGAATCACTTGAGCCAGGAGTTTGAGGTTGCTGTGAGCTGTGATGTCACGGCACTCTACCAAGGACAACATAGTGAGACTCTGTCTCAAAAAAAAAAAAAAATGTAACAAGAGACAAGTGAGATAATTATATAATGTTAAAGGAATCGATTCAGCAAGATGGATAAAAACTATAAATACATATGCACCAGTATCAGAAGAAGAAGATACATAAAGCAAATGTGAACAGATCTAAAAGAAGAGATAGACTACAGTCCAACAGTAGTAGGGTACTCTAGCACCCCACTTTCAGCAATGGACAGATCATCCAGCTATAAAGTCAAGAGGGAAACATTATGTTACTGCGCTCCAGACCATAACAAAGCTTCTCAAAACATTCTGTCCAACAGCTGCAGAGCACACATTCTTCTCAGCTGTACATGGAACATTCTCCCAGACAGAGCTTAAGTTGGGCCACAAAACCAGTCTTGGCAAATTTAAGAAGATAAAAAGCATATTAAGCACATTTACTGACTACAATGGTATAAAACTAAAAATCAGTAATAGGAGGAAACTCAGAAACTTCACAAATACATGAAGACTAACTAGCATGCTCCTGAACAAGAAATAGGTCAGTGAAGATGTTAAAAGGAGGCTGGGCAAGGGGGTTCATGCCTGTAATCCTGGCACACTGGGAGGCCAAGGTGGGTGGACCACCTGACCTCAGGAGTTTGAGACCAGCCTGAGCAACAGTGAGACCCTGCCCTTAGGAATAATAGCTGGTTCCCGGTGTCCCTATAGGAGAAGGATTCTTTTTTTTCTTCTGGGTAGATGCCCAACAATGGGTTGCAGGATCAAATGGGAGGTCTAACTTGAGTTCTTTGAGGGTTTTCCATACTGCCTTCCAAAAAGGTTTTATTAGCTTGCAGTCCCATCAGCAGTGTAAAAGTGTTTCCATCTCGTACAAGGTGGGAGGGAGGGGACGTGGAGAGCTAAGAAAGGGAAGGAGGGAGAGGGTGGAGGGACAGGGAGTGTGGTACATCTTTGGGGGGCAGGGTAACATAATTATGTAATACTAGGTATTATGTAAAATTAGGTAACATAATTATGTAAATATTACATAATTATGTAATTATGTAACATAATTACAAGAGGGTCCTTACCTAACAAAATCAATCAGTGTCACCTAGTTCTTTGTACCCTCAATGCATCCCCAACAATAAAAAAAAAAAAAGAATAGCTGGGCATTATGGTGGGTGCCTGTAGCCCCAGCCACTTAGGAGGCTGAGGCAGGAGAAAGGAGGATGACTTGAGGCCAAGAGTTTGAGGTTGCTGTGAGCTATGATGTCACAGCACTCTACTGAGGGCAACAAAGTGAGACTCTGTCTTAAAAAAAGTCAGAAGGGAAATTAATATCAGAAGATCCTTTTCCTTCTTCTGAATCTAATCATTGCCACTGCCATTGGAACCATGGACTAAAATTTGGTTTCTCAGGGTTTGCAAATAGCATGAGGATGGTGCCAGATATGTCTTACCCACTGATGAATCCTCAATGCTTAAGAGAGTACCTGTATCTTAGTGGGTGCTCAAAAACATATTTCTGGAATAAATAAAATGAAAGAAGGGGGAGTAGTTAGAAAAAATGCATACAGGTTTTTTTGAGAGCTGAAGACGGTGATGCAAAACCAGAGAAGAAAGTGCCATGTGAGGGGGAAGGTCAGTACCTCTTCTCTCCAGCTACGCCGCGTCCTCACTCTCATTCCAAGGAGCTGAGACAAGTAAAACATTGACAGCTTTCTGGCCCAAAGAGATTTTATCATCTTCTCTGGGTTTGAAGTAAAGACTTTTACAAAAACCTGAATATTTTCCCCAACCTTTCAGATACTAGTTTTATTGACCTTCTGATCTCTAGTTTTACTCTCCCCATTCTGTTCTGCAAGCTGACCAGAGTACAAGTCCTGACAAGCGACCTCCTCTGGTGTAACCATTGTTCATCTCCGCACAATCATACCCAGTGCTGGCACCGTGCATTTGACCTAGCAAGCCCTCCAAAACTAGCGGTTCTGTATATGTGAATGAATGAATGGAGAAAAAAATGGTCACATCAGTATTTCCAAGATGTCTTTGTATCTTACCTGGACATTACTTTGACAGAATATAAATTGTGTATTTTTGACATCATTTTAAACTATGCATTCAAATTTAAAGTATATGCCTGCCAGATCAGGGGAAATACACTTGTTCTGGTTTATACAAGCAGATCCAATGGATGTCTAAAGAGTTTTTCATTCATCTTGGCAAAGTCTTAATTCATCTCCAAGACATTTTTTTTTTTTTTTTGAGACAGAGTCTCACTATGTAGCCCTTGGTAGAGTGCCGTGGTGTCACAGCTCATAGCAACCTCCAACTCTTGAGCTTAAGTGATTCTCTTGCTTCAGCCTCCCAAGTAGCTGGGACTACAGGTGCCTGCCACAGTGCCCGGCTGTTTTTTGGTTGCAGTTGTCATTGATGTTTAGCAGGCCTGGGCCGGGCTCAAACCCACCAGCTTCAGTATATGGGGCTGGCACCCTATTCATTGAGCTACAGGCCTCAAGCCAACCAGGATGTTTTTTTAATATGATAATTGATCTGCTTATCTGGCCTCCAGGGAGTTAGTGACAAGTTAACATTTACATTACAAGAACCCCTCTTCTTAAGAGCTGGTGATCCTTAATGGTTCTCTGTTCTTAGACACAAATAATCTTTTGTACAACCTGGGTAATAGAAAAGTTGGGTTAGAAACTTTCAAACCTTCTTGCCCTAGGTAAACCATACTGTGAGTCCTTCTGAAAGTAAAACAGAGTAAGCTAAATTGACACACTTGTAAAATGTGAAATAGCAGAAGTATTAGGCACCTTCCCTATAAGCAAATAAAGTCAGTTAGTGGGAGAAAAAACACTGAAGGCCCTCTCTTGTCTATGCTTTGTTATCTGCTATTAGTTTTTCTGTTGGAGAAAAGTGAGTCTATAAAGGATAACATTTTTAAAAAAAACCTAATAAGTATTTCAGCTGTCTGGGTATTGTGAGCTGAAGACATCTGTATTTTTAATTAGTCCTTTCATAAATGTGATTATGGACTGTCATGTGATCACCCTTGAAACCAACACCTGGAACTTTGAAAGGACGACAGCCATTTGGTGTCCCAGGGTTTGGACGGTGCACACAGGGAAGTCCTGGCAATTTCATTAGCAGTGTTATCAAGACAACTCCAGATCCAAATGATTTTCCTGTCTGTAGATGAAATAATAATTTGAAAACAAAATCCGTTAGGTCTAACAGGAAAGCACAAATATAACAGTGAGAATTTCCTGTCAGGGGGACATTTCAAACCACTGTTATCAAAAAAGCCTATCAAGGGGAGCCTGAGGAAGCCCTTAGCCAGAAGAGACTGGATTACATGTCACCTTCCGGTTACTGGTGGTTTTGCCAGGATGAAGAGCTTAAGGAAGCCAGATCTAAGCCTGAGGAGGGGCAAAGGGCACCAACCTGATTGCTGTGAACAGCCCTTTTGGGACCCCTGACTTCTAAATTCTCATAGAAGAAAGCATCCTTGCTAGGGACTGATCTAATTAAATACTTCTTGGTCACTCCATCCCCAAGGATTTATCATGAGAAATTACACATTGTTATTTTCAGCCTATAGAGGACAGTCACTCTAAACATGAAAGTCCTCCCTCTAGCTAGGGTGTTCATTGCCTCTCGACCCTCTTCTCCTTGGTCACAGCTGCACCTTTCAGGGCTGCAGGGGCCACCGTCATAAGCACAAAGGTTAGAGACCGCACGTTCAAGTTCACACAAGTCACGTCAGCCTGACAGGGTAGAGGGGAACGTGATCTAAGTATACCTTTTACTCATCTCAAATAAGGTTCACAGGTTCACTGGGACTATTGGGAACACGTTGCTGCAAACAAACCTAACCAAGGACAGTGTGGATAACATATCCACATCTCTCTATGACTATTAAGACATCAAAAATACTTTAAAATTCAAGTATAAACAGAATAATGATAGATATATTTTAGGGAAGGGATGTGTTTGTTTCTTAGCAAACTTAAGTTAAAAATAAAAAAAAGTGTCTTGGGTGTATGGTGACTGAAGGGCACACTTATTAAACCTGCCCAAAATGAACACTACCACCTCCAAAGGATGCTTTACTGGTTGTATCTGCTTAATCAGTCTTTACACGTATCTGCAGGTCACTGCTTCCTTTTCAATTCTCGATATTGTGATGCTTCCTGCCCAGGTTCATCGTGGCTCTGGTTAATAATCGGAGAGCTGCCTTTCCCAACTGGGGGAAGTTCCAAAGGGATTATCCCCACAGTGCGGGAGGGCTGGCTAGGGGTCGTGCTCAGGAGACCTTTCTCCAGTGTGACGGGCTGTTCAGCAGCCTCTCTGATTTGGCGTCCTCCTTGGCTGAGTTACAGAGCAGAATTTCTAGGGCCAGCACTGGAAGTCCTGCCTTTCCCCTTTGTCTCTGCCTGTTCCCAGGAATATTTCTCCTTTAAGACAGCCATGATGTGATTTAAGCCTATGGCAGACATACTGTCAGGCAACCCCAAAGGGTGAGGAAGCTGGTGGACCGCCTCAATCTCAGTCCTTTCTTTGTATGTAGAAGAAACCATGCATTGGGACGAGATTCTCCTCACTGTTAGCACTAGGCAGAGGGAAGGAGTGTGGTGGATGTGAAAGTCTGATTCTTTTACTCTGCTACAAGTTTGTCTACTGCTCTGTGGCCTCGGAATCCATCTCATTCTCATACATGAGTTCTGGGTGGTTGCTGGTAAAAACCTCTTTGCTTGTTTTTGGTTTTCAGTTGGAGGGAGGGAAGCTAGTTTGCATCATTCTGGACCTGGATATCTGTCTAACTTTTTCCATATGTAATCAAATCTATCAATTTATTTTCTTTGATTGTTACAATTATTTTTCACCTGTAGCATCATCCTTGGGGAGACTGATTCTACAGAGAATCGATCCCTCCACATGGCTTTCTAGAACATTTGTAGAGAGCTTAAAGAGTCTGATAATCTGAGAATCTATTCAAAGTCAACACAGATAGTGACAGAGTTGAAATAATGATGCAAGCTTGTATTAGCACAAATTCTGAATCCCATGGACTATATAGCACATTGCCTCTCATTCATAATCAAGTCCTTCATTCATTTTTTTTATTTTTCCCTTCAGAAGCTCCACCCTCCTTTTAAGTCACTGAGTCTTCTATGTGATATATATATATATATATCTTGTGATCTATGTGATATCTTTAGGCAGGATTACAGTGATTTGAAATAACCTCAACTATAAGATCAAATTTCTCTCTTGTGGGAGAGTGGTACATTCATTTTATAAAATAGAAAGTCCAATCTTCCAGTTAAAGTTTCTACCCAGGGTGGCACCTGTGGCTCAAAGGAGTAGGGCACCAACTCCATATGCTGGAACTGGCAGGTTCAAACCCTGCCCCGGCAAAAAAGAAAAAAAAGTATCTACCCAATCTTCACTCAAGAGTCAGCCTTTGATGAGAATACCAGCATTTCTCATTTTAAGTAACTGAAAAAATGTGATTTGAAATACAGAAACTTCTTAAAAATGAGAGCTGATACATCTTTTCAGCCCGGCATACATAGTTCAGCCTGGTCTTTCACATTAGAAGTAACAGACCAATTTCATCTAAAATATATGTACTTTCAATCTGACATCATAAAAACTTTATTTATTCACATATACTTAATTAGCAAATGCTGTTTTACAATAACAAGGAAAAATGAGTACATGGCAAAACATTCATAAGAGATACCCAACCATTCAGTATCCACCTCCATAAGAATAAGTCAGAAGAATCGATGCTTGGTATCATCTACTGAGAACTACTTTTCACTTTGCATCTATGTATCTTCAGAGACAAAAGGTCTTCCCAGGCCAGGTGCTGCTATTCCTGTCTGTAATCCCAGCACTCTGGAAGGGTGAGGCAGGTGGATTGCTTCAGCTCAGGAGTTTGAGACTAGCCTGAGCAAGAGCAAGACTCCATCTCTACTAAAAGTAGAAAAACTAGCCAGGCGTTATGGCGGGCACCGGCAGTCCCAGCTACTGGGGAGGCTGAGACAAGAAGATGGCTTGATCTCAGGAGTTTTGCTATAAGTTATGACACCAGGTCACTCTACCCAGGGGGACGGAGTGAGACTCTGTCTCAAGAAAAGAGGAAAGAAAAGAAAAGGTCTTCTTTTACGAAGCAATATATTACGAGGATTGGTCATAGAGAGAGTCAAGGAAACCAACTCAAAAAGGTGATAAGAACATGGTTAGTGTCACAACTATACTTTTTTTTATTAAGAATAATGCATGAAATTACAGGGGAAGAGAGAGACTATGGGAGCTGCTCAAGAGGGAAGAGGGGAAGCTAAAATGGAATAGATCAAAAAGAAGTGTAGTTTTGGCTGAGTTTGCCTTAGAGTAAACAATAACAGTCTTTTAACAAGTTTGGGTTTTTTGTACTACATGAGTAGTCTTCTTTCTTACTGAAATTCATTCATGCCTTTCCTCTTTAAAATGAGTTTAGGGAGTTTTGTGTTAGACAAGTTTAATTAACATATAGGAGGCTCCTGGCATAAAACTGCAGGAGGCTGGATCTTGGAACATCTGGGCTGGAAGAGACCTTAGACCAAGCATTTTAGATTTTAACTCTAATTAGAACGTGGTCCTCATTATGGGTGAGCTGAGACTGTATTTTCACTTCATCCAAAGCCCTGTCTTCTATTACGAACACCATACATTTGACATCTCTGAGGGAGCCCAGACCTGTCATTGTACAGATGGGGAAACTGAGGCTTCAAGATTACTAAGTGCCTTGTCTCAGCTCTCACGACATCAAAGTCATGAGAAAAGCCGCATCTCCTAGATGTGTAGGGACAAGTCTGGAAATGGACGCCAAGTGTCTTCATTACCAACCCTAAACCTTTCCCTTTCTCCCCACTCACTTTCAAATAATCAAACATTTTCAGTGAAATCTGTGCCGTCATTTTTTTCTAACAAAAAAATACAATGCTTATCTGAACACGTAAGTCAACGGAAAATGAAAATTGTAGTTAAACTTTACCGTGAAGCAAAGAATGTCTGTAGGCACTAGCCTTAAAATGGAGATACTAAAAATTATATCTCACTCCAAACACCATCCACTTTGAAAATGGGGCATGGGGGCAGATAAAGGACAAAAGTCATCTCTATAGTCTGCAATAGAAGGTATTGATTTGGCTGGGCCAAGAGCGTGTCAATGTTATATATGGCCGTGAACTGGATTGGTGCACAGCAGATAGTATTGTTCAATAGTAATAAATAACAATTATGTACAGGGACCGTCTCACTGATGCTCCATTCTTCTACCTTCACTAATAATCAGAATCTGGTTCTTCCAGAGTCCTCCCCTCACTCTTATTCTAACAAGGCAGTAATTCATTCTAAGCCCATGGAAGGCACATACATCTCTCCTAAATGCGTCTTCCATACAGGCACATAAGGTGATCATAAGTTTAATTAAAGGTCATGACAGCATCCCTCTGTCTCCAGTGCCTCTTATCTCTGCTTTGTTCCCACTGACCTGTTCTGACACCAGGCATCTGGCAGATGAAGGGATAAGAACCTGAGAGTTTCCATGTTTATGTTCCGGTCCCACAACTCACTAGGGAACAAAAGAAAGAATTTTTTTTTTTCCTTTATCTACCTGTTTTCTTTTACAAATTTATTTGTTAACTGGCAAGTAATAATTATCCGTATTTGTGGGGTTCCTGGTGATGTTTTCACATATATAACGTATAGTGATCAGATCAGGTTAATCAGCGCTTCATCCTCTCAAACGTTTATCATTTCTTTGTATTAATATTCATAACATTCAATGTCCCTCCTTCTAGATATGTGAAGAGAAACATCATCGTTAACTATAGTCAAACTACGGTGGTAAAGAAAATGAGCACGTATTCTTTCTGTCTAGCTCTGGAAGCTAAAGAAAGTCTATCTCATAGAAGGAAATATTAGAGCAGAGGATACTAGTAGCTGGGAAAATAGGAGGGAGGGAGGGACAGGGAGAGAGATGATGAGTGAAAGGGAAAGAGACTCTTAACAAGTTTTATTTATGAACTTTGGGTAGAGGCTTAAATCACCATTCAGGTTTCAATTTACACAGAGACAACAGTTCCAAAATTCTCTCAAAATATTTAAAATCACTGTAAGAGTCAAGGTAGAGCTAAATGAGGTCATTTCAGTTAAAACTCCTCCCAAGCATGCAAGACTATGCTCCCAGCATGACCCTCGGACCAGTGCTGAGCTGGTTTAACACCCACATCACTCCCCCTACTGAAGTTTTATAAATAATATCAAATAGGACATGTCTGTAATTGAGCACATCTTTGTAATCAGCTGTGTGCCTAAAATCCTCAGCACCATCAACCCTGTAGTGTTTCACATAAAGAGAGTAAGTTTTTGTGTCAAAGGGTCTTATCTTCGAGTCCCATCAACAGTATTTGTTAGATTTGTGAGTTTTGAGTCATTTCCTTCTCTTCTCTGATAAATAAAGGTGATAACAGGTATCTCATAGAATTTGTTAGAAGAAAGTATGAACACATCACTTGGAGGAACTTAGAACTCAGGCCTACGCAAAAGTCCTGAATGATTTTATGTAATTTTGATCACACGAAAACTGCATGAATAGTATTGGTAATTAGTTTAAATGGGATATTTGTTTCTCCATCCCTGAGATATTTTGCTTAGGAGAATGGTCTCCGGTTCCTTCCAGATTGGTGAAAAAGTAATCATTCATCTTTTTATGGCCAAGTAGTTCTCCGTGGTACACATATGCCACGTTTTATTGACCTGCTCATGAATTGCTAGGACTTGACCACAGCTTTACACTTGTGAATTGTGCTGCAATAAACATTCAAGTGCAGGTGAAGCCAACGCCGTCTGGACTCACTATTAAATTAGAACTAACGAATGAGCACATATACCCACGAAGGGAAGTAAAACTCAATGGAAATCAACCAAGAGGTGAGGGAGAAGGGGGAAGGGCCAAAAACTTACCTCACAGGTACAGTGAACACTATTTGGGTGATGGGCACACCTGGAGCTGGGACTCAAGCATTACAAAACTGATCACATCTTGAAATAAAAATAAAATAAAGTAAAAAATAATACAGAATCGGGTATTACCATGACATGGCAAAATTTACTACCGTTTTTCAAAATGCAAACCTTAAAATACAACTTACATGTTCTCTAGATCATACAAACACTTGGAGCAACCAAAAACCTAAAATCCAGGAGATTGTGTGGTTGGTAAATTGAGACATGTCCTTGGCCAGCCTGAAAATGCTCAGCCTAGAAGAACACCTGCTGTCTCAAGAGGTGTGTGCCCCTGTCTCACCCCACTTCCAATTGTCATCAGAAAGCCCTGCACGGGGAGGCCAGCGGCACAGCATTCGGGACCTGGAGGACAGGATACAGGGGGGAAGTGGGGAGGAAGAGCAGAGCAGGCAGGAGACAGGGAGTCAGCAGATCAATAAAACCACTTTAGGATAATGGCTACGGCTGGAGAGGGGGAGCCGGGCTGGCCTGCAGAGGAGCTCCATCACTGCCGGAGAGGCCCATTTGTAGAAACAAAAGGCTTCCTCTGTCCTGTCAGGCTAAGACCCCACTCGGCAGCTGCAAGTGCAGGACGGAGATGGCCCTCAGCACACCAGGCTACCTGCCGCCTCCCAGAGGGCTCTGCCCTGTGTCAGCCTTACAGCTCTTCCCTGGAACTGTGGGAACTCGGTATAAATATTGAGTCACTGACTCAGGGGACAGATCACAGGAGGGCAGAGGCTCACATCCAGGCCAGCTGGCAAGGCCAGAGAGAGCAAGGAAGGGTGGGATTCACTCACAGACAGCTGCAGCCAGGAAAGGGAGCCCTTACCTTAGGCAGTGGCTGCAGGCCCCTCCCCTACCCAACCTTCTAGCAGAGCTCGCTTTCAAGACATGGAAAAACTGACTGGTTTGTTCTTCAGTTTTTGTTCCCTTCCCAAGTTCCTCTGCAGAATGCAAGGAAGGAAAAGCAAGTCCATCTGGCACAGGGAAAGGAGAAAGGGCAGGGCCACCCCATGCACTGGAAGAAATGACAGCTGGGCAGCAAAAGGCCAGCGTTTTAGGACAAACAGCTAATGGTTCCGGGTGGCTGGTGATGAGCCGGTATAGGAGGTGGACACTGCCACTATCAGCACCACTGTGGGAAGAAACTAAGCTGAGAGGGGTTATGTGATTTGCTGGAGGTCATGTAATCTAAAGGCAATAGAGTTAGGTCTGTCCAACTCACAGGTTATGTTCCCAGTCGTCACCCCACATCACCTACCGTAGGACGGGTAATTGGCAAGTCTAATAGTACATCCCCCTGTGTTTGCTCTCTCTTAAAACGTGGCCACCGAGTCTGCCTTCCCCAGAGCTCTACATGTGTGGACTCCACAGCTGTAATATTGGACAACTTTAACACAGATTTCTGGAAAAGATGTCATTGGATCAACTGTCCCAGCTGAAGTCATGCCCTGACCTCAGACCTGATGGGGAGATGATGCGAGTGGTAAACATAGATGCTAATATTGTGAACGATCAATTAAGTATCTGCTGTGTCCTGGGTCCTCTATGTCTAGTTTCACATTTAACCTTTACAAGAATCCCTCTGAGACACATATGTATAAGGAAATGACTTAAGGCATTTACTTGCAGAAAACCACTCAGCTGGTAAGGAGGACAGAAGGTGAGATTATGAAGACAGCCTGACTTCAGAGCCCGTGCTCTTAGCCACTCCGTCCAGTTGCCTTTTATGGGTTAATGTATTTCTCCCCTTGGTCACTGGATATGCCTGGAAAGTATATATCATACAAAAGAATGTTGGAATAAAGAAACAACTGGATTATCTCCAAAGCATGAAGCCAGGAAATCTCTCCTCTTCCATGTGTAATTCTGTTAGTGTCACCAGAGCCCACTGGGGCAGAGGACCAGCATTTCAATAAATTTTCAAAGGATCTTTTATTAAACCAGACAGGTTCTGAGCGCTCACTGCATGGTGAACATGACGCTAAGGGCTTCCGCAAGACACAGCATCTGTTCTCAGGTGCCTCGGAGTGGCCTTTAATCCATTCCTCACAGTGGAGGCGACAGTCAGTCGTATTAAGAAATATTTGTAATATGAGCTATAATAGAGTTACATACAGATGCCGTTGGGAATGAACAGGCTGTATCAACTGATTCCACTCAGGGGACTAAAGGGAGACCTCATGAAGAGGTGGTCAGCAGCCTACACTTTGATATACAAGTTGGAATCTCCCAAGGAACAGATTAAGAGAAGAGCAGTCTTAGAAGAAGAAAGTGCCATAGGATTTTGAAATGCAAAGAGACTCCTCACTTCTGCTTAGGATGTCAAAGTGTGAATAAAGGGATTGTTCCCCCATTGCAAAGCAAAAATCTGAATCCATCAAAGACTGGGGTAACAGAGGCATCAGCTGGTTTAAAATTTTAGGTACGCTCAGCAAGGACAAGACGCGTGAACTGGTTTTTCTGGGGCAGAGCATGGGAGGAAAACGGGGATGCCCACAAGGTGGTGAGAAGTGAAAGTTTTTAATTCATTGTCAAGGCTGAGCGAGCTCTGGCCTGCGTGGGCAGAAACCCATATTGACGAGCAGTCAGCAGGCAGGCAGTGTGTACTCACCCGTGGGGTCTCTTCCAGAGGCCTCACTGGGCGCTCACAAGAAAGGGGCAGCAGGGGCTAGAGGCGCATCCTTGGAAGACAGGCCTGCCTGGCAGAGGAAGGAGCCACTGCCGCTGGAAAGAGAAGAAATCACACCCAGATCTTCTACCTGGCGTTAGTTTCCTAGCACAACCTTAACAGAGGACCACAGACTGAGAAGCCTAAGGAAATTTTTTTCCAGGTTTTGAGGGCTGAAAATCCGAGCTCACGGTGAAAGCAGGGCGGCTCATTCTGAGGGACGTGAGACGAACATCTGGAACAGGCCCTTCTCCTTGGATTACAGAAGGTCATCTGCTCCCTACAACATCACATCCTCTTCCCTGTATGTACGCATGTCCAAATTTCCTCCTCTCACGAGGACACCAGTTGTGTCAGATTAGGACTCGGCTTAATGACCTATTTTTCACTTGATTACCTGTGTAAAATCCAAACATCCTGAAGCGCTGGGGGTTGAAACATCAATATATGTATTTTTACTGGGGAGCCCCAAACCTACATCCATAAATATAAAGGTCCAAGCCACTAGAGAAGGGCACCAAACCCAGTAACTCCCATTGTAGATGGAAGAAGAGCACAGAGTAGGAACCATCCCAGGAGCCCAGGAAGGGCAGAAAAACTGCTCTGGACTTGACAAGCAGAGACCACACACTGCTTTGGGATGGCAGCGGCCACGAGAAAGCCCCAGCCTACATGTAGTTCTAAGACCCAAGAAGAACAGCTGAGAGTATTGTCCACCTCTAGCACAAGGCCAGCCCAGGAAACAATGAGTGACCAGTCACCACTGCTAGAGGAGCAGGAGCACGGACCTATGTATAAATTCAGCCGTGGAAATAACTGTACCAGATATAAATCGTCTAAACTAAGGCTCTGCAGTCTGTAACCCTCATGCCAAATCAAGCCCACCACTGGTTTGTGTTTCTATTGTAACAGGCTTTATTTTGGACAACAATTTTAGATTTACAAAAAATAAAAAATAAATTGACCCTATGTTACAGAAAGCATCTATATACCCCACACCCAGCATCCCTGGGAGTAACATCTTAGGGTAACATGATACATTTGTTACAACTCGTAAGCCAGCTACATGTTTAACTAAAGTTAACAGTTTATTTAGATTTCCTTATTTTTTAATCTATTGGTTTTTTTTTTTTTTTTTTTATTTTTCAGGATCCTATGGAGGAAACCACAGGACCTTTGTTCGGTATCCTGTAAGCTCTTCTTGGCTGTGGCAGTTTCTAAGGATCCCGCAATTCGATAATCTTGACAGTTTCAGGGAGCACTGGCGAGGCACTTTGTAGAAGGCCTCACAATTACAGTTGATCTGAGAGTTTTCTTCTGGGGCAACGAGGAAATGCGTTACAGGGAGGAAGACCTCCGAGGTTAATTTATTCAACCATTTATGTATATCAGTCTAGACCAGTGATTTTCAACTGCTGTGCCATGAGAGGATCTTAGGTGTGCTGCGAAAATTTCTTAAGATTAATAATTAAATAATTTTCAAAAGAAGTTCAAAACATGGTAAATATATTCTTTTTTTCTTTACCCTTTTTTTTTTTTGATCAACATAATTTAAGTGCACTATGGAAGTTTAGCTATAGGTTCAAGGGAGCTGGGAGATAAAAAAAAAAAAGTTAAGAAACACTGGTCTAGACTTATAGGCACTTGTTTCATGTTTTGAGTTGTAATCTAGTACAATTTTGTTGCTTTGCTCACCGCCCGGTTTCTTGCTTATTGGGAACTCTTTCACTTGGCTACTGTGTGTGTTTGTTGGATTTTCATTTTGGTTGTTTGTTTTGTGCATTCTGGATTTGTTTGTTTGTTTCAACCGCTCATCAATGTGGTCCTTGTTTGCTCATTGGGTGAGTAGTCCTGGTTTCTGGTGTAATAAGAGGCTCCAGGCTCATCTTGTATATTTCCTGCTTCAGTTCTAGTTAAGACATCCTTCCAAGGAATCCCGGTGTCATTTGGGGAATGGTATTAGAAATAAAGATCTGGGGCTCAGCACCTGTGGCTCAAGTGGCTAAGGCGCCAGCCACCACATACACCTGAGCTGGCAGGTTGGAATCCAGCCTGGGCCGCCAAAACAACAACAACAGCTGCAACAAAAAAATAGCTGGGTGCTGTGGCAGGCACCTGTGGTCCCAGCTACTTGGGAGGTGGAGGCAGGAGACTCACTTGAGCCCAGGAATTGGAGGTTGCTGTGAGCTTTGATGCCACAGCACTCTACCCAGGGGGACAGCTTGAGGCTCTGTCTCAAAAAAAATAAATAAATAAAAATAAACATCTGGGTGCTAGGGTGCTGATTGCTACTGAAGTGTCACTTTTCTTGGGTCCTATCAGCAGACAGAGCAAATGTGTGTGTGTGTGTGCGTGTGTGTGTGTTTATGCTCACCTGCCTGGATGTCTGTCAATATTTCTAGATGTAACTATCTGTAGCTGCACTAAGCTAAACATGAGTTCACACTATTGCCTCTAATTCTAACTCATTATTATGTGGGTCTTTCTTGCTTTCTTCCTTTACTTATCTGTGAAATCTTACTCCATCAACAAGAAACCTGGTTTCCACCATTTGCCATTTATTATTAAGGGTTCCATTCCAGGACAGATGTACAGCAGTATTCAAAGTGTTAGCCTCCATGTACTGGAAGAAGTTGGTCAACTGGAGTACCCTGCTGTGTGCAGTTCCATTCACCACCTGTACTTATTCACAGAGTTACTTACGTCAACCATGTTTTTGGCCTCACAGTTTCATAGTGCAGTTAGATGCTCTAGCCACAGTCTGCATTCCTTTCTGGGATTTTCTAATTCAATCAATAGTTATATAAATTACATATGTAAAGTTCCATTATTGGCCCTGTAAAATTCTATGAATTTAGACAAATGCAAACTGTGTCCATGATTGCAGTATCACAAAGAATTAAATTTCTACCCCAAAATTCCCTTCTGCTGCACAAATTCATTCCTTCCCTTTCCCTGATTCTTACACAGCCTGTACAGTTTTTCCCTTTCCTGATAGCATCATATACTATAGTACATATAATAGGTTTTCTAAACCTGCTACTCTTATCTGGGTGAAGGCCTTGGGGCATCAGAGCCTATAGGGTGGAGTCGCTGCCTCAGTCCCTGGCCAACATCACTGCCACCCCCTTCTCTGAAGGGCAGAGCCAAGGAAGATGATCCTCCAGTCTTAAAATCTAATGGAATTACTCCCGGTGGTTTTGAATTTGGTTGAAACCTGAGACCCCTTTACTCTTCCCGATTTCTCCCTTTTGAAATGGAATGTCAATCCTATGCCTCCCTTAATACGGTATTTGGAAGAAAACAACTTGTTTTCTAGTTTAACGGATCCACGGATAAAGGGGAATTTTACCCCAGGACCCAGCATCTCACCCATACCTAATGTAGATGACTGACATGATGAGATTTGGAATTTTCGAGTTGATAAATTTTTACATGAGATTTCATATGTGTTAATACTCTGGAAAGAGTGGTTTAAAGTGTGTCAATCAAAAAGATATGTTCAGTACTAACCCCATATGTGTGGATGTCAACTTCTTTGGAAATAAGGTCTTTTCGGATATAATCAGTTAAGTTACACCATGATCATACTGGATTAGGGTGGGCCCCAAATCCAATGACCAGTGTCTTTATAGGATAGACACAGAGTCACACACAGAGAACTCCATGTGAAGACAGAGGCAGAAATGAAGTAATGCATCTACAAATCTGGGGATGCCAACAAGCCCGGGTGGTCACCGGAAACGAGGAAGGGGCAAGGAGGGACTCATCCCTCAGACCTGTGGAGGGAGCCTGGCCCTGCCAGCGCCTTGGCTTTGAACTCCTGACCTCCAGAATTGTGACAGGATAAATTTCTGTTGTCTTAAGCCATCCGGTTTGTGACAATTTGTTGAAGCAGCCCTAAGAAACAAATACACCTTTTGTATAATCATTTATTAGTTCTGGCAGTTTATTTGTCAACATTTTTGGATTTTACATAAAGACAAGCATATCATCTGCAAACCATTCTATTTCTGTCCTTTCTTACCTGTGTACATTTATTTTATTTTCTAGTCTCATTGAACACTTAGGAGTTTAAGTACAAAGTTTATAGGAATGGTGAGAAGAGACCAAAACCTACGGCTAAGATCATACACATCAGAAAAACTGAATGTTTTTATGCTAAAATTAGGCACAAGGCAAGGATGTGTGCTCCTTCCACTCCTGATAAAATTCGCAACAGTGTCCCAGGGAAATAGCACAGAAAAAAATGCAATCAAAATTGGAGGAAAAGACATTGAGATGTTTTATTTGCAGACACCATGTTTGCCTACCTAATCCCAAAGATTCTACCCACCCCACCCCCCAAAAACCCCACAGAACTAATAAATGAGTTTAACAAGTTTTCAAGATAAAGGTCAATGTGCAAAAATGAATTACATTTCCATAGACTAGCAATGAGCATTTGGGAGTTGAAATTTGGAATTAAAATAAAAAAAGAAAGAAAAAAAGTACCAAAAACAGTCCTAAGACACAAAACACTCAGGATTAAAGCTAACAAAATACCATTAAGGTAGGTATACTCTAAACAATAAAATGCTAAAGAAAGAAATCAAAGAATACCTACATAAATGAGATATATCATGTTTGTAGACTGGATGACTCAGGATTATGAAGATGTCAATCCCTCTTCCTCAATCTATATATTCAATGTAATCCCAGTGAAAACCACAGCAAGACTCCATGTAGAAATTGGCAAGCTGATTCTAAAATTCATATGGAAATGTAAGGGAATGTAATAACAAAAGTAACTTTGAAGAAAAAAAGGCTAAGTGGTAGGATTGTTATTGCCTCATTTTAAGAATCAATTAACAGACCACAAATAATTCCAGACCTATATCCACATGTGTGTCAATTGATCCTTCATTTTTACAAAAGTACAAAAGTAAATAATACAGAAGGTAACATAGCCACCCCCAGATTAAGCTTTCATGGGCAAGTCTTGTGAATTTTAGCTCATAGCTTGTGCTATATATAAAAAATAACTGACTTATCATAGACTTAAATGTAAAGTATCACATTATTAAAGTTCCAGACAGATCTTAGGAGACAATCTTTGCGATGTCAGGCTAAGCAAAGGACAATGCATAGACAACACTAAAAGTCCTTAAGACCACAGCCATTTTTAAAAATTGGATGGATTGGGCTTCATCAAAATTAAGACCTGCTCTTCATCAGTAAGACCTTGCTATGGTGACAAAATACATAATATAATATAATTATAATATAATATAAAGGAAAAATACTTACAAAATATTATCTATTATATCTAATATGATATATTAGATGTTTATATATATAAATATATAAAGAAAAAAATACTTACAAAAATATTATCTAATAAAGCATTTGTGTAAAGAATATATAAAGAACTTTTAAAAAGATAACCAAATTTTGTTATGGGCCAAATATGTGAGTAGGTAGTTATCAAAGATGATATACAAATGACATATAAGGACATTCAATGATGTTCAATATTATTTGTCTTTAGAGTAATGTGAATTCAAACCATAATGCGATGCCATGACGTGCCTCTTAGACTGGAGGCAGGGGAGGGAGAAATGTAATCCCAAATCCTGGCAAAAATTCATAAACTAGAACTTAAATTTTGATTATAGGAATGCAAAATTGTACATTGACTTTGGCATCTACATGCAACAACCAGGATAAACCTCCATACTTCATAATAAGTCAGTGTTGGATTCAAAAATTACAAAAAAAATAAAAATATAGGCTGGAACTTTCAGAACTAAGGGGACAGAAAACATGTTAGTAGCTGCCATAGACTTGAGTTGGTGGAAGGAATGCCAAGCAGCATGAAGAGAGTTTTCGGGGTGATGGAGTTGTTCCGTGTCTTCATTTTGCTGGTAGTTACATAAATTGACCTATATTGAAAGTTTAACCCCCATTAAAAAATACTTTTAAAAAATGCAAAGATAAATGTTGGTTATAGTTTTGGAGACGTGTTAGACATTCCGAGTGGCCGTGTGTGAGCTGTGGGGGTAATAGAGCTGGGACGTGCGTTCGCTGGGAGTGGCTCCCCTAAGCCTGTCCCTTATCCTCAGCAAAGACAGCTCTCCCATAGAAAATTCTAAAAGGAACAGGAGTGACAAGCATGCATGTGGAGGAATGGTTTCATAATGGATTGGAGGGCAAGAAAAATCAAATGTCTGAAATTCTACAAGTTTCTGATTTACCAGAACAGTCACTACAAATCTGTGGGAGGCGGTATTTGAAACACCGGTGTGTGTGTGTGGTTGTGTGCTATGCAACAGGAACAGACAAACTTCCACACAACTTTTTCTCAGTAGTTTATAACGGATGCTTATTTACTGCTATCAAATGTGGCTTTCAAATTTCCTTACAGTTCTTTTCTGCTCCCAACTCCCTCACCCAGGTCTTCGGTTATTTAGCTTTTAGCGGGTAGATGCAAGTTACTCTCATGACCATGGCTATTATATTTAGACGTCTGGTCATGTCTTTCTCTTGCTATCTTACTGATCCTTCCCTTCTCCCAGAGCATCTATAACCGATGCTATTACAGGCCTATTGACGCTCCACGTTCAGTGTCAAATTTTCTAACCTTACTTTTATTTCTCTCCTCATTATTAATGTCTCGATTCATTTCTTGGTTTTAGCTTCTGCTTAGCTAATTCGATTTTCCACACTGTCAACTCTATTTGCTAATGCTTCCCGTGATTATTTTAATTGTTCCATCTAAGTTGAATTCCATCCCACTCTGTTTGCTCTCCATCTCTTTTTGCTTAACAGAAGTGATACCTCCATTTCTATCTTAGGGAATGAGTCACAGCACACTTCTATAATTTAGAGTGTCATGTGTTGAACTTAAAATTCATTTCAGACTGTAGTTTCCTTCTCAGTCTTTAATAGTTTGAAGTCCAAAGTGACCCACATTTCGATGCCAGTTGTGCTTCTTACTAGCTGTAAAGATTTGGATTAGGGAAAACTTTGGAGTAGGTAAGCTCTTCGCAGTTTAATTTTGTCATGGCAGATGCTGGAGACGGCCAGTTTTCATTGCCCTCAGCACACTAGATTTTCCAGCTTCACATATAAAGTACCAGCATGTTTTATCTTCTCTGTTTGAGGTCTTTCTCCAAACCAAAGCACCTTGCCTTTCTAGGCTGAGGCTCAGTGCAGAAATGCATGGCAGGGCCGGGGGTAGGGTCGTGGGTGGAGTGGGAGAATTGACATCCCAGGCAATCTCAGTCTGGGGAGGTGGAAGGCAGCCATCTGGTGGGGTAATTCTGAGATATATTCTATTCAGTTTCTCTGAGCATCTCCAACAGGGCATGTTTACTGACTTCTCTCCCTTCCTTGTCTTATCTCTTTCGCTTCAGACTCTCCTTTCGAGTAAACGACCTGCCCCCAAGTTTCTATCTCTGTTTCTTATTGGAGGAACCTGTAATTAACATGTGCACCTGCATTTCACCCCCTTCACTGAGGCGCCTTTGGTTGGCTGCAGAAAAGGAATTTCTCTTTCTTGGTCTGTTCACTTTCCCCGTGGAAGCCCAGATGCCACGCTCTGTTCTGTGGCATTCAATTGGTCCATTCCAAGTTGCATGATGATTGTCTATGAGAGTGAAAAATAAGGTGCATCAATAATTAAGAATTAAGCTATGCCCATCGCATCCAATTGTAATGAGGAGCAGGTAGCTGATAATCAAATACACCCTTTTTATACATAAGGCACTTCCCCCAGCCCCCGATTAAATATGCATTTATAAACCTCTATAGCTTTCTATGCAGAGGACATTGTCTCCACTTGTTAAGGCCTGCAGATCTTATCATCCCAAAGATAGAACCATTTAGTTTCTCTTATCCTGGACGAAAACTGTGTGAGTATAGGTTGTGCACGGAATGACAGGCACAGAATGACAGTTAGAGAAAAAGAAAACCTAAGGTTACAATTCCTTACTCTGTCTCCCTAATTCAAGAATAAGGGGGCAGAGATAAGAAGGCACAAGTTAAGGTCTCAGGACACACCAGCTAAGAGGCTCATGAAAATCTATACATCCCACTTGACCTGGAGAATTAAGAACTCTTTTGAACGGGGAGTATTGGGCATCCCCTGTCCTGACGTGTTATGCTCCAGGAGCTTGCTTTCCACTCTAGAGGCTGAAGAATTCCTGAAACTCTTAGAAAGTAGTTGATGAAGCCCGTAGTTTCAACAGCCCCAGCTTCAGCCTTCTCAGTCCCAGATTTGGAGAACGAGGGAGAATGATGGTTCCCGACCCCAACTCGACCTTGGCCTTGATCATTTAAAGCTGCACAGAACTACAGAGTATCACAGACAAATTTCACACACCATCCCATTCTTGATAATGGATTCAAGAAACATAAGCACGACATTGCTCTGAAATTTCTATTGGTTACCAGTAATTATCTCTATGTCTATACCATTTCTGATATGGACTCATGAAAGGAATTGCTTTGGTTATTTTTTCTCTCTTTCTGAGGAGAGAGCTCTTTACCTTTGAACACTTACCATGCATGCTGTGTGCTTTAGGGAAGTTATCTGATTTAATCTTCACAGCAACTCTAAGGAGCAAATGCCATTTCTCCCATTTTAACAGATGCTAAACAGAGACTTGGAAATTTGAAGTGACAGAGTTGAAATTCAAATTTAATTTCTCCTGCTCCAAAGTTCATGCCTTGTGTGCTGCACCATGTTCTGTTGTCGTAGTAAGACTTCAGATCTGCTTTCAGGAGATCACGGCACACTGTCTTTTCCTCACAGGGCCCTGATCAAACCCCATATCCGTAACTTCCTATTTGGTCAGCCTCGTGCCTACTCTGTTAACCCAGTAGGTCGATGGAAATGAGAGGTTAAAGTCAGATGCGCCATCAGCAGAGAACTGAGAGTGGATGCTGTGGGATTCCTTGCATAAGGGAATAGGAAGACATAAAATGGCCTGGGGAAACAGAATACTTCCTTTCATGCTATTTTCACTTGGGCTTCCTTCCTTCACATTATAGGCTGTTCTGTTGATTGGTTTGTGAAGGAAATGTGCCAACTGTTTCTGTGAAGTAATATCCCTGGGCCAGACTCGGAGAGGTTGAGCAGGTGACAGCCATATGTAGCTGAAGCCAATAGCGATTCCCTCTCTCATCTTCCCAAAACAGAACCCTCAGCGTCTGCAACCAGGTACTGTTTATGGCCAAAGGGGTTCCCGAATGATGTTGCTAAGAACCTATCACTTATTATCCAATCCCTTTCTCTAAGCAAATGTAGTATTTGTGGCTTACATCCTAGAAACTGTGGCTTTAAGGATTATGTTAAACTCAAAAAAATATCATCATTTTTTGTATCTTGTTTATATACTCAGGGGGAGGCTTTAGAGTCCTAATTTTTCCCTACTTTCTCAGTGAGTTCTATGGCAAAGCCTGCCAATCATCCTTTAAATCTAGTCCTTTTTCTTCTGAGGCACATGGGTAGATCATATTTCCAGCCTCCCTAGGAGTTAAGGGCTTCCATGGGATTGAGTCCTGGTCAGTGAAGTTTGGGTAAATGATGTATTCTTCTTTCAACCGAGCCTCTAAAACTCTTATGCAGTTTTCTTCAGCCACCAACTGAAGAAAATTGTGGTACCCTTGGTACCCACATCCTAAAAATCTTGCAAAGCCCACAACAGCCTGGAATGCTTAATAACTAAATGTAGGCATATTCATCAATTGAACTTGCTATGGACAGGAAATATACATATGTCATGATAAATTACTGGGTGTCTATCTGTTACAGTAGCCATCTCAATAACTATAGAGTCAAAGACTCCAAATTGTTAAGAATAAATGCTAAGTTTCTATACCCATTCAGAATGCAAAATGCCATACAACCATGAATAGCTTATCCCAAATAACTCAGTATCTTGCTCTGAACATTTGTCCCATAGACAAAACACTACATACGTTCAAGATCACCCAATTGGTTTAGGAGGAATCTGCATTGCTACTCATGTCTTCTGATTCACACTCTATTTCCATTGACCTTCTTACTTTCCTGTTGTGTCAAAGGAAAACCAGAAGAGAAATTTCTGGTCATTAGAAGAATTGGACATATTAGCAAGGGAAGAAGGTTTAAGGGAATTAGGATCCTAGGATGACATCCCTCAGGGTCAAAATCTATAAGGCAAGGATCAGATCAGCTTTGTTCACTGGCCCTCTGAGGTCTGACCCCAATTTCACTCCCACATCATCTTCAAGTGTTAAGTGAGAGCAGGAGGAAGAGGCTTCTTTGGCTGGTGTTTGCCTAAAAGGAATTGGCTGAATGAAGTATCAGTATGAACTCAGTAAGTAACAGCTCAATAAATATGTGTGGCATGAAATTGTGTTTGCATAACTGGACGTGTGTGTGTGTGTGTGTGTGCCCAGAACTGACTCCAGCTGGCTGGATCTGAGTCTCCTGTAGCTAGAGGAATAATGGTGTTCATTCTTAAAGCACAAAGGAACAGGCATTTTCAGTCCTTCACTCCCACACCATGTTTTCCTATAGAACAAATGCTGCAGGAAGGTAGCAGGTCAGCAAGGACACATTAACTTCCAACCACAAGGTCAAGAGCAGCAGGGAGGGGACATGAAAGGGCATTCAAGCAATGGGGACAGAAAGTTGGAAAAATTTAGAGAAGTAGAGAGAAGGGGAAAAGGAAAAAGTAGAACTAGAGACTTCATTAAGTCTGTAGTGCTGCATCCTTTGGTATGTCTAGGGAGGATGCTCAGGCGTCCACAGGTATGGTATGACAGCAGCTGAAGAGGTCTCCTTCCCAAGCATGCCTGCCCCAGCCCACAAATTATGCAACTGTAATGTGTATGCCTTCACACTTCCAATAACTAGAACTCTTTAACTGTTGCATAAATGTTTGAAAATATCTTGTCGTGTTTTCTCATACCTTAGGTATTTACTCCATGTTAACTAATATGCTGAGAACCTTACATATATTATCTGATAGAAGCCTTTCTACAATACTCCAAATTCTCACCCTTAAGACTGCACCAGAGTTTTCTGCAGGCCTTGTTCAAACTGAGGGATTTCTGATTCAGGAGATCTGGGCTGGGAGCCTGAGAATGTGCATTTTCTAACAAGTTCCCAGATGATGCTGACCCTACTGTTTCAGGAACCACATTTTAACAGTCACTGCTAACCTCATCATCTGTGTTTTAGCGATAAGAAAATTGAATCTCAGAGGTTGAGTAATTAGCTGTAGTAATCTGTGAAACTTCTATAACTAAGCCATGAACTAAGTGGCTGAAACAATACAAATTTATTTTCTTACGGTCCTGGAGACTGGAAATCCAGATCAAGGTGTCGGGAGGGCTGGTCTCACCCATGGTGGCAAGAGAGGGGCCTGTCCTGTGTCTCTCTCCCCCTCCCCATTTGTGCTGTTTTGTGGACCATCTTTGGCATTCCTTGGCTTGTAAAAGCATCTCCCCAGTCCCTGCCTCCAGGTCATGTGACACTCTCCCCATGTGTGTCTGTGTCCAGATTTCCCCTTTTCATCCGTTGCATTGGATTAGGGCCCACGTGAATGACCTCATTTGAACTTGACTACCTCTTCCAAAACCCCACCTCCAAGCAAAGTCACATTCTGAGGTATTGGGAGTTAGAACTGCAACATGCAAATTTTTGAGACGTGGCACAGCACCTAACACTGGCCTAATATGAAGGCCACACAGCCAGTGGTAGTGGAGATATTGAAACCCAAATCTGTCTAATTCCAGAGCCTTCACTTGTTACCATTTCACTGATGCGAGTCTCTTAGTGAATGGGATAAGTAAATACACCCACAAGTAGATCAAAGAAGTTGCCAGAGAGAAGATAATTCAAGCACCGCCTTTATGTCAAAAGCAAGCGCAGGAAACCCTTTTCCAAGTACGTGCAAAGCACAGGAGAGATATTCCTGAGCTCTGTATTCTGACAGTCCTCATGGATGACAGGGACAACAGGTGTGGACATGACTGTCCCTGGCCTACCACTGCCATTTGGAATCCCCCAGCCGAAAAGTAAGGCTTTCCTGTCTTACTTGTAAAGAACACAGAATGTTTAGGGCCACAAATTGGAAAGTTTCCATTTTGCCAACAACTTTCTTGGACTCTCCCTCATTGAATCAGAAGGGACGCTTGGCCATTATTGCTGGCCCAGAAGTGGTGCTGAAGTCAGTGTCTGATGGTGTGTTGTTTTCTCCGGGATAGCTGTGCAGACTACTCAGGGCTGGGGTGGAATGATGGGGAGAAAGAGCTGAACGGTGGGTAAAGAGCTAGCCTGGTCAAGCAGCATGGCTGCATTTTCTTCCCTGACTCTTGAAGGCTGAGATTTGTGGATACCATAAAAGGTTACAGCCTCTCTTTGGAAGCTACAAATAACCCTGCGTGGGCTATGACAGCTCAGCAGCCCTTGGCGTGCCATTACACATTTCTGCCTGGGATTCCAGCAGTACATTCAAGCAGCTGGCCCCAAAGTGTGGTCTCCACAGAGAGTGTTGTAGGGCTGTGGGTCGCTGGGGAGCTCTTCTCTTCGATGAGTCAACGCCCAAAGACAGAGCTCCATCTAATGAAATTACATACTTTTTGGAGTGATTGATAAACATGGTCTATTTCTCCATATGGGATGAATATTCTTAAATGAAAGGAATGTGAGTGCTTGGGGGCTCAGTCATGTAAAACTCCACGTCTGCCTAGCAATGGCTAAGACTCCATGGCTTCAGCACAGAGATGGGAAGGAAAGACAGTCTTTAAAAACAGAGGTAATCCTTACCACCCCACCCCCATGCAAATGCACAAAAATTCTACAACCTGGTGAAATCTGAACAAGTTCTGTCTTCAAGTTAATAGTATGATATCTTGCAAATTTCCCAATTTTGACACTGTACTATGGCAATGGGTAACATTATTTGGGGGGAAGCTAAAAAATGGGTTCAGAGAACCCTGTACTATTTTTTACAACTTTTTAAGAATGCTAAATTACTTTAAAAATTGTCACGGTAAGAAAAGGTATAATGATAATACTACAATTACAACAGCATCAGAATTATAGATAGAATTTAAATCCTGGATTAACTAGGCATCGTAATCATTCATAGATGTCATGGTGTAAAACACTTTTTAAAACACGGTAATGATTTCCAAATCATAGATTGATTTTTAGAAATTTTTAGTATGGTCTTGTCCTTCTCTGAGCCATGATCTGACATAGAAATGGTATGAAACATGTCCACGGACTCTCCCATGAAAATGAGTCATTAGGTTATTATGTCCAGTTTTCATTGCATCCAGAGGGCAGCTGAGTGCTGACCTCAGGTCCATGCAGCTTCATGCCCAGATGCCAGCACTTTTCCCATGACTCAGATCTTGAGGGCCAGCTCCTTGACCCCTCTTGGCAATTCCACTACCAAGTCTGGTCACTCTGGAGCAGTGTACCAACCATCTACCCTCACACTGATGTCACATTGGTCCATTTGACAGTTGCATGGGGTTGCCAGAATCTGTGTGCATCTTACCCTGAGGACATGACACTATTGTGGCCACTACTCACATGATATCATCAGATACTTTTAGGGGCATGATCACTAAACAGAAAATTTCTCTTCACCAGAATAATGCTATTCGTGGTGTAGAAGCCTCTTCCAGTGTCTACTGAACTGAGAATTATTTTCACAGTTTTCTTTATAATAATGTCTGAGGTAATCCTTGATTCAGTAATTTCTGTCATCAATTAAATCCTTGGTATGTCAGAAAACCTATCTAACTATGGTCATTGTGACACCCTATATGATGATTAACTTGAACTCATGAGTGCAGATCGGAAATTATATTATAAATTAATTCACAGTTTCTCAGTTACTTTTTACTATATATCAACTGACATGGAAGCATTTTACTATTTTGCCAACTACATCATTAATATAAGGGTCTAACAACTGAATATCTGCTTTGCTTGAACCCAATGCATGGTACCTCTAAGGTTAGTGAGCTCTCAGTCACAGGAAATATTTATAAAGAGGACATCGAATTAAAATACTGGATTTAAATAGAATTTAAATACTGGATTAACTAGACATCGTAATCATTCATAGATGTCATGGTGTAAAACTTTTTTTAAGACACTGTAATGATTTCCAAATCATAGATTGATTTTTAGAAATTTTTAGTTCGATAATTCTGATGTGTCACTATAGAAAGGATTTAAAGAAATGACCTTTCTTGCATAAGTATTCAATAAATGTCCATGAAATCCATAATTCAATAAAGCAATGGATAAATGATTAAATTTCTTGTGATCAAGCCATCCAAGGATTCCAGTCTCTCAGTTCAAGGTGCTAGGACTTCAGCTTTTAACACAACAGATAAGACCCTCACCTATATGCGTTTTCATTCTGGAAAATGAATGAGGGAGAAAGGGAAAATAAAATAATCTCAGATGCTCAGAAAAGCTATGAGGGAAAATAGAACAAACAAAAGAATGGGAGATTGTTTTATATAAAAATTTGCATATATTTATGTTTGGGGGTATTTTGGGTTTTTTTTTAATTTTTTATGCTTTAAATTTCAGATTTATATGAGGATACAAACCATTAGGTTACCACATTTGCATCTGTAGTTGTGCCCCTGGCTCAGGAGGTGTGTCATCAGCGCACATAACTCAAAAACTATGTAGTCTTCCTCCCAGCCCATGGGATGGTCAAACCTTGTTTCCCATTCTGTTTCTATTGTGAAACTACATGGTGGAATTTTCTTTTAACATATCTGGCATATTCTTCCTACTCCCTTAAATTCTGAGAACCTTGTGGCCCTTGTGTTAACCAAGTTTTATGAGTAAGACAACTGAGTAGTGTATGGCCTTATAACTGGTTCCCTAGAAAACAGCTTGACATAAATCTTCTGTGCTAATGTTTTGTTGGGAGATGCAAGCATAAAACAGTGAACGGAAAAAGGCAAGGGTAGGGAAGGAAGGAAATGCTAGATGTTCCTTTAATAAACTGGCCCCCACAGTATAAGAACACATATCTGAATGCTGGTAAATAACACGATTTCTCTGGACATGCCAAGGAGAACTGCCATACCCCAGAACAGCCCGTCAGAGAATAAGGGAACTGGGATTTATCTGTCATTGTCTCCTGGCTCCTGTGTCTCTTTATTCAAGTTTTCCCCATGCACCAGTCTCCTTCCCACACTTTAGGCTTGTGTCACCTATCCCCTATTGACACATAGACACACCTCTGCTTGGAAGTGGAGGGGGAAGCCATGGCCTGTGATGTTGACTCTATTAGCCTGAGCTCTCACTGTGGAAGGCTCAGTAGGAGCCATATCAGTGTCCAACCCTCACCCCTGGGGAGACTGAAGCTGATGGCAGTGCCAGGAAAGACACAGTGATGGTGGAACCTAGACCCTCCCATGGAACAACTATCTCAAAGCTCGGCCAGCAGGTGTGGCCAAGTGAATCCAATAAAGCACATGTGTTAGGTCCCGTATGCCTACTGATTCCAGAATGTGGAGGCAGTTCTTAGAAAGCCCTCCCACACAGTTGTTGAACAATGGTCTTATGTAACTAGTTTCTCAAAGAGACTATTTTGAGAGTAACATTCTCAAATGCAGACAATTTCTGATCTGTTTATTATGAACAATTTTTTATTATTTTATGTTCTGCTCACTTATCTCTAAAGCTTCCCTATAAACCAACTTCTATTAAAATATGCTGAAAGTTTTCATATCCAATTTGAAATATTTTCATCAAACTGGTTAACATAGACTTTGTGTCATTTACTTAGTTATTGTGTTAAAACATTTATACTCTAGGTCTAGAAAAGTTCACTTTTCCCGTGTTAGACAGACCATATAGGTGATCTTCCAGCTATCATTTAATTATAAAAAACAACAACAATAACAAAAAAAAATATGTTGAAAGTTATGGAAGATAGTGCCATCCAGACCTATACACGTGCCATTGAACTTAAATTGTTTCAAGGAATGTGGCAAATTGTTTGTCTAATCTGCTCCAATGTTCAGAGGCCGATCTGCTATCACAAGGGTACGTTTCCACGGAGTTCAGTTGACATGGATTCCTTTGATTTGTACACACAGACTCAAGCAACTAGACAAAAACAACCAGGACTCAAAATGCAAAGACAAAAATCTAGATACCGTGGATGGTAATGGGACTCTTCTGAACACTAGACTTACTAGTACCTGACGCTGGGTATGAAAGAGATAAGCAGAGATGAAAACTCTGTTTTAAAATCCCTACCTGCCATCTTACTTTAACATGGGAGACTACGTTCAGGTGTTTCTTGACCCCTTTTAATTTGTCACATCTTTATGGTATTTTGGGAAGTGAATAAGAAGATCAACGGGAAATATGGATAAAAGAACAGAAAAGGGTCTTTTCAGCTGTAGACATGGATAATGGAGTCTTCCTTATTCGCAGTTCGTGTTACCTCCCATTCTGTCCCCTAAACCGAGTACACAGACAGTTCAGAGAAGAGTGGAGGTGACACTGTCAAGGACCACCCCTGCCAGTGGTGGAGAGGGTTCTAACCCTCCACACAGGAAGGAGCTCAAGTGCAGGGACATGAGTGAGATAGAGTTCAGACATGGACTATGACCACAGCAGAGAGGTTTATTGAAAGCGGAAGTATACGCTTTTAAAAGGAGGCCAAAGATAGAACTGATCCAGAAAGGACAGTGCCACCTCTGCTTAAGACCTATCATTTCATATGAATTCCTAATAATGTGCTAGGCCATGCATAGAATAGTCATAGTTCTCTGGGAAAAGCTTGGAGAGTTCAAAGAACTGAGAACCCTCCACTTTTTAAGCCATAGAGTGTAACTTCCAAGAGCTGCCAGGGCATATGTGAACCGTTCTGGAGCCGAGGATGTGATTTTACTATGTTAATGAGGGTATTTTCTTTAGGGATAGTTGCCTAAACTGTGTGGATGCTGCAATTAAAGGAATACCCCCTTTTACCTCACATACGTTATGGCTAAAGTAAGGTAACTACAGGGTCCTTGCGGGTTACACTTACCCAGCTAAGTATATTCCCCTTGTCATATCTTTCTTATTTGTTGGCCTTCTCCTTCTGACCCCTGCCCTAACTCCCTATAGGATGTCTAACTCCTTTCTCAAAGGCATCGTGTAGAGTATTATTTGCTCTAATCTTCTACCAAGTGATTCATGGATATGTTCATCAGACGGACTAAAATTGTGATTGATGGCTCAGCCCCTGTGGCTCAAGTGGCTAAGGCGCCAGCCACATACACCTAAGGTGGCGGGTTTAAATCCCCAGCCCGGGCCCGCCAAACAACAATGATGGCTGCAACCAAAAAAATGGCCAGGCGTTGTGGCAGGCACCTGTAGTCCCGGCTACTTGGGAGGCTGAGGCAGGAGACTTGCTTGAGCCCAGGAGTTGGAAGTTGCTATGAGCGGTGATGCCATGGCACTGTACCCAGGGGGACAGCTTGAGGCTCTGTCTCAAAAAAAAAAAAAATTGTGATTGATGTTATCTCTGCCTTAATGTCTTTGAGAACAAGGGAGATATTGGAGCTCACACTCTCACCTGATTTCGCAGAACACACCACCCTTGGCATCAATAACACACAGTGAGAGGTGTCGCTGCCTTAAATGCCCAGCTAGACTGAGTGCCTGTCCCAGGCTATCAGGAATCCTGCTTAGCAGTTCACCCATGGTCCTCCTCCATCTTTCTGGCCTATCTTCCAGTTTCTTGCCAGCTCCATCCCTGTCACCCATGTGCTTCTCAGCCTCAAGCCCGCTGGCCTGCTTCCCCATCTATCCCTTTCCTGATGCCCCAGACAAGTCAGTTGCACCACAGTACAGTATGTAGAGCAATGGTTCTCAACCACCAGTGTTCACTGGACAAACCAATGGCTCTCTTAAAAAATACAGACTTCCAGGCCCCCACTTTGCACTATTGAATCAAATCTCCAGGAGTAGAACAAAGACTTCCTTTTGTAATTTTTAAAAATCATCATAGATGATTCTAAAGAACAGACATGGTAGCAACCCACTAAGTTAGAGTCTGGCATTTGTCTGCCTAGAGCAGTCTTTGTTGTTGCTTCTGCCTCTTTCCCTTTGCCCCGCATCTTTCTGTCTTTCCGTCCACCTACTCATCTGGGCACTTCCTCCTTCCCTTGATAATTGATCCTAAACCATCATTTCTATCCAATTTACTGGATGCTTCAACTATAGAGTTGGATGCAACATAACAGCTTCGAATCTCAGCATTAGATGGTAACCGAGACCCTGGAGAACATTTAGGAGATAAAGAAAGAAAAGAGAAAAGAAAAAGACAGGGTCGTAGCCAAGAGACTCCCTAGTTTTACCATCATCTCTGACCAATGTTTTTGTAGACACTGCATCAGAGGTTCTTAACCTGAAGTATGTCAGCTCCAGTGAAAAAAGTACATTTTTAGTTTTACTAGCTCCTACCTAAAATCTAGCATTTCCTTCTATTATGACCAGAGGTAATAATCACGGTTGCATTAGGGATACCTTGCACTTGCTCACCAATAGATACTACAGATAGTTTCGTGTCAATGCAATTATCACAACTGTGTTGAAATTTTATGAATTCTCCATATGGCACCAAAAGTATAAAATTAATAGATCTCTTGCTAAATTTTATTAGTCGACGTTAAGAAAGAAACACACACGATACTGCATTTCAAATTTATCAATTATTCTGATGTTTTTCAAGGTATGGGTTTCACTTTATAAGTCTAGGTATTTTATTTCATATACTTAAGAACAGTGTTCTCCACACAATGAGATATCCCTGCACACATACCAAAATGGTGAAAATTTAAAAGGTCAGTAGCACCAAATGTTAAAAAGTAGGTGGAGCAATTGTACATTGCTGTTAAGAGTATCAACTAGTACAAGCATTTGAGGAAGGTCTAGTTGTTTCTGACAAAATTTTTTTCCTTTTTTTATTAAATCATAGCAGTGTACATTAATGCAATCATGGGGTACAGTGTGGAGTTTTCATATACAATTTAATACATATAGGGCTCCAGTTATAGTATCTTCATCCCAAAGCATAAGAAAGATGCAGCAAGGAGTCATGGCCCCCCTCTGTCAGCTCACTTGAAGAAGCCTCCACATCCCTTTGACTTGTATCTCTTTTGGCAATAATTAGCACCTGGCCACACCAAAATGCAAGGGGGGGGTGGAGTTGGCAGTCAGCTTACAGTTGGACACTGTTATTCTAGAAAAAAATGGAGATTGTTTTTCCCTAAGGAGGAAGAGAATAGCAGATATTGACTGGGACCAGAAAGCCTCTTTAGAGGGCATCTTCTGGAGTCCAGAATCAGGGCCCTTCAGCACTAAGCCAGTTGCTGGAGCTCTCTGGTACGATTTCTAGTTATATCCTGGGAGAATGCGGGATCATCTTCATGGTGTCCGTCACCGCCTCTGCTGCTCTGGGTCTCACCTTTGCATCTCCTTCTAGCCTCACCAACGTCTGGGCACGTTTCTTTCTTCTCCACTTGAAGTCCACCAAGGGACCTGCTAGACTTGCATCTTTATCTTTCCAACATAGTACAGAGCCCAGCCCAGGGTTTTGATAGGTGTTTGGTAATTGATAACTGACTGTAGATCTAAAATGCATTTGTACCTCTTTGTCAGGCACGTCCTCCAACCCCTCAGTGACAACTTGCAAGGAAGAAATGGCTTTCATCTTTTCATCTTTACTGTCCCCAAATTCATTTGTTCTACCATCATTTGAAGTATAAATAAAACAGAAACCAAAAGAAAGGCATGTGTGATGGCTTGGAGCTACCAGTTGCAGTGGGAATTTTGCCAAGCTTTGTACATCCATTTGGTGTCAGAGTGTCAGTACCGCCTCAGTTAAACGTTCCCTATCTCTCACAGTTTATTCTTAAGAGGCGTTATCTCATCTGTCCCTCAAAGGTGTAAGATTTTAGTATCGTTAAACTTAGGAGGGAAGAAAGAAAAGGCAGAAAGGCCCCTGGCTGCCTCACTCATGCCATTACAGAAGCTTACAAGGTGAGGGTGTTCATGTAGCTTTTTATAACACAAAACCCACTCATCACACTATCTGAAGATTGCAAAAGGAAAACATTAATGGCAGGAAATGCTCGAGTAAAAATATTCACCACGCTTTGGACCACATTATGGAAAGATGCGTTTTCTAAGGACCATATTACATTGCCTGTTTGCTGTTGTGCGCAAAAGGAGTGGGAATTTAGTTAGAAGTTAACTCTTGCCATGCCCTAGAAAAGCAGAAGGTAGGTATGAACCAGTCTCCACCATAAAAGCAAGTTGGGTGAGGCTTGGAGGCCAGGCACCAAGTGCAGCAGAAAGGTAGAGGTTCAGCCTGCAGAGAGTTGGCTTCCTTGTAGCCCCACCTGGTAAAGAGCTCTCCCAGCTAAAGAGCCTTCAGAAAAAGGTGCTCAGGGCAGGGATGTGCAGATGGGTTACTGGTGAGAAACAGAAGCCATGACCTGGGGATGTTTGTTCTGGAGAAGAGGAAGCCTGAGAGGGCAGAGTCACCAAAAAGAGAGCAAGATTTGGTTTTAATGAACTTAACGGGTAGGACCAAGGAAAGAAAGCGACAGAAGACAGATTCCGGCTCATTGAAAGGAATAACTGAAAGCCTGAAAACCCCCAAGGAGGTCCAGTAAGAAGAAAGTTCCCTGTGAGCTGAAGAATTCAGCCAGAAAGCAAATATCTATTCAGAAAAAAAAAAGCAATCGTAATTAGGAGGTATTGGCAAAACCCCTCATTCTGACCCAACCCCTCATTATTCTTGCTAGGCCACTGCAGTGGCCTCCAAGCAAATAACACTGTTTTGGCCCCTGCCTCTCTGTAATAAGTTTTCTACAGGATCCTGAGCAAACCTCCTAAGAGTGAGTTTGATCACACTACCACTCTTTTCAAAACCCTTCTGAGAATTCTCATCAAACCCCATGGGAACAGCAAGATCCCTGTAATGTTCTCTCTGCTACTGCTCTGAACTCATCTCTTCTTATTCTCTGCCTGTCTCGATTCCACCCCAGCCACCCTGGAGCCCTCAGTCTACTCAAATACATCGGGAGTACACCCACCTCAGGGCCTTTGCACTTGCTATTCCCTCTGCCGGCAATGCCCTCTCCCCAGCTGTCCCCTACTTGGCTGTGTCTGTGGAACCTTCACAAACTCCCCCAACTCTTGAACACCCTCTCCTCTGTCCCCGTTTGATTGTGTTTCATAGCACTTACCACCATCCAACATATTATATATAGTTCTGTATTTTTTTTACTTGCAAATTTATTATGTCCCTCAGAATTCAAGCTTCATGAGGGCAAGAGCTTTCTCTGTTTGTATGTACAATGTATATTCAACACTTTCCAGAGGAATAGCAAGCCTTAGCACATATGCTAGGTACTAAAGATGTAAGTCCTAAATCAGTGAATGAAACGTCTCAAAGACAAGGTTAAAGAGTTTGGGAAATAAGGATGTGGGCTAAGTACAGTACAGAAGAGGTTTAAATGGAGTCATAATGTTGTTACCACTATAATGTCTAACATGAGTTCTCCAATAGAATCAGGGAGGGAAGATTAGAGTTCCAAGCTCTGCAGACAAAGGGAAACCACAGAGAAGGCTAACCAGGCAAAAGCAGAAAGAGAAGCAGGAGTGCATTGAAGAGATATGGTGGGATACACAACTGGCCTTAGAAATTTCATTTGGTATGATTAGTCTTATCTGCCTAAAGCTACTCAGTTGCCTGAGAGCCTGTCTCGGCCGGGCCCCAAACTTCATCACTCCATGACCACATGGTCCACGCTTTCCTTTCCAGCATGGTGCGAGGGGGCGTAGGAATGTTTTCCTTGGCTGTCAGAGTCCCAAATCAGGATCAATAGGATCAAATCCAACCAGAGCCCTGCTCCAGAACAGACCGGACATTTGGTGTGTGTGGACAGACAGGCCAGATAGCAGCCCCAGGTTTCCATTACAAAAATAATATAAGTTTGGGGGAAATGAGATTGGAAAACCAAAGTAAGTAGAAGACTCAAGACATCCTCCTATTTGTTTTTCTTTTGTTTCTAGGCCCAGAGCCAGGAGGGCCCTCTTCCCAATGGTTGCCTGGTTACAGCCCGAGAGGTTCGCCAGGGTAACATCTGGAATAAAGGTGGGTGGCAAGAAGCCAGGCGCAGCTCCACTTGACTGGGATCTGAGAAAGAAAGGAAAATAGAATTTTTTTTTTCCAATTACTGCCCAACCTTGAGGACAAAGGAAGGAAATATTTGAGATAAACAGAAAATATGTTAAAAGGTTTTCTTTTAAAGGGTTATTACAACTCATTAACATAGCGGAGGAATGGAGGCCTAGCGTCTGGAAGTTACAACCATTTTAATAAGCTCTTTCTGGGTCTGGGCATTGCTATCCATGACTCTGAGTAACCCTGGATTTTATGTCATTTAATATTATTCTGAAGGACAGCCTGGTTCCAAGTAAAAGGAACTGTGTTCAAATGCCTAATAATAAGGATTCTAATAATAAACACTTAAGAGCTTACCATGTTCTCCTGAAGCCTCTTTATAAATTATCTCATTTAATTTTTGTAACCCGCTAAAAGAAGAATGAACCTTAAAGATGTGGGGAGTTTCCTCCTGAGCAGCTCACACTGACCAGGCAGACTGACTCCCACACTGCTTTCTTCAGCCCCCTATTTTCTTTTCTACCAAACATTACGTCCATCCCCAGAGGCCCTACCCAAGCACACCTTGTACTCTTCCTGTGTCTTAGGGAGCTGGTGCAAAACAGTGGCTAAGAGCCTGGAGATTGGCTCAGCGCCTATAGATCAACCGGCTAAGGCGCCAGCCACGTACACCTAAGGTGGCAGTTTCGAATCCCCAGCCCGGACCCGCCAAACAACAATGACGGCTGCAACCAAAAAATAGCCGGGCGTTGTGGCGGGCGCCTGTGGTCCCAGCTACTTGGGAGGCGGAGGCAAGAGACTCACTTGAGCCCAGGAGTTGGAGGTT
>CAUYTI010076414.1:0-19253 GCA_963575145.1 Galago senegalensis | reverse complement strand
AGGCAGGAGACTCACTTGAGCCCAGGAGTTGGAGGTTGCTGTGAGCTGTGATGCCACTGCACTCTACCCAGGGGGATAGCTTGAGGTTCTGTCTCAAAAAAAAAAAAAAACTTAGAAAACCAATCTACCCTTGAAAACATGATGCTAATTAAAGTAAACCAGACACGAAAGCTCAAGTATTGTATAATCCCACTTATCCAGAAAGTAGAATGATAGTCTCCAGGGGCTGGGAGACAGGAATGGGGAGTTAGTTAGTATTTAATGGGTGCCGAGTTTCAGTTTGAGAAGATGAAAAAATTTTGGAGATGAATGGTGGTGATGGTTGTATAACAAAGTGAATGTGCTTAATGCCACTGAACTAACAATTGTTATGATGGTAAATTTTATGATATGTGTACTTTACCACAAAAGTATTCTCTCTTTCATATCATTAGCTAGTATGATGTTCCAGGGGTAGGACTCAGTAAGAAGTCTTAGGAATTATTTCTTTCTACTGTGTAGCAGCAAGGTACTTAATTTCTGTGACCCTCAGCTGCCTTCTTTATAAAATATTATTATTAATAGTATCTCTGTCATTAGGGCTAGAGTGGAAGATTGCAGGTGCTATAGTATCCAAAATATTTTGTCCTGTGCCTGGTACACAGTAGGCTCTCAGAAGATACTATATACATTGGCAGTACACAGTCATTGCCTATGTGAGAACTTATATTCATTGAAATACTAGTTAATGGCAGATTAAAAATAATAACTAGCTCTAATAATGTTAAGACTTAAAAAAAAAAGCTTTCTAGCTAGCAGCCTGGTTAAAGTTACGATTAAAACCTGATTTTCATCCTCATGGTTGCCAATCCCAAATGCCAGTGTGTCTTAAATACTATGTATGTACATCAGGGGCACTGGGAAATGTTTTGTGGCAAAAATTCTGATCTGGGGCAGCACCTGTGGCTCAGTGAGTAGGGTGCTGGCCCCATATACAAAGGGTGCTGGGTTCTAACCCAGCCCCAGCCAAACTGCAACAACAAAAAAGTAGGTGGGCGTTGTGGCAGGCTCCTATAGTTCTAGCTACTCGGGAGGCTGAGGCAAGAAAATCACCTAAGCCCAAGAGCTGGAGGTTGCCATGAACTGTGACGCCACGGTATTCTACCAAGGATGACAAAGTGAGACTCTTTCTCTAAAAAAAACAAATAAATAAAATAAAATTCTGATCTGGTTGTTGGCATCAGCACCAGTATTGGTGTTTAAAGACAAAGCACTATAAGGCTGGGTACAGTGACTCACATCTGTAATCCCAGTGCTTGGGAGGCTGAGGTAGGAGGATTGCTTGACTGACACCAGGAGTTTGAGACTAGCCTGGGCAATGTGGCAAGAACCCATCTCTAAAAAAATTTAAAACATTAACTGGGCATGGTGGCACATGTAGTCCTAGCTCCTTGGGAGGCTGAGGCAGGAGGATTGCTAGAGCCCAGGAGTTGGAGGCTACAGCAACCTATGATTCTACCACTGTACTCCAGTCTGAGTAGTGACGGAGGAAGACTCTGTTTTTTTTTTTTTTTGAGACAGGAGCCTCAAGCTATCCCCCTGGGTAGAGTGCTGTGGCATCACAGCTCACAGCAACCTCCAATTCCTGGGCTCAAGCGAGTCTTCTGCCTTAGCCTCCCAAGTAGCTGGGACCACAGGAGCCCACCACAACACCCTGCTATTTTTTGGTTGCAGCCATCATTGTTGTTTGGTGGGCCCGGGCTGGATTCGAACCCACCACCTTGGGTGTACATGGCTGGCGCCTTAGCTACTTGAGCCACAGGGGCCGAGCCTGAAGACTCTGTTTTAAAACAAACGCACACAAGAAAGATAAAACTCTGAGTATAAAATTCATGACAAGTAGTCAAGGATGAGAATCTGAAGTATGTGAAATAAATACATTCTGTTCATAATGATTTCAAAGGTGAAAATTAAAAAATAAAAAAGATAAGATGTAGTTGGCTGGGGCAGCGCCTGTGGCTCAGAAGAGTAGGGCGCCGGTGCCATATGCTGGAGGTGGCGGGTTCAAACCCAGCCCCGGCCAAAAACTGACAAAAAAAAAAAAAAGACATAGTTGGTCGACCAACATATCTATGGGCCTTTCTAAGTCTTAAATGTGTGGATCCTCCTGATGGGCTGTCTGGGTAGCTGGCCCAGCTTCTCCCTCACCGGCCATAGCCAACTGAAGTGCTAAGGAGCTCTAGATAACTCATAAATGTACCTTAAGAAGGTCACTGGCTTTATTTGGACAGTAACTTTGAGGCCTGCTGTGGGACCCAAAAACTACTTACCATGGCAGTTGTATTCTTGGCCAACCTGTTAGTGTTTATGCTTTCTGCTTACTGGAGTTTTGAGTCTTTTGCTTTTCTTTCTTTCTTTCTCTTTTTTTTTTGAGACATGGTTTCACTATGTTGCCTTTGATAGAGTGCTGTGGCATCACAGCTCACAGCAACCTCAAACTCTTGGGCTCAAGTGATTCTCTTGCCTCAGCCTCCCAAGTAGCTGGGACTATAGGCACCTGCCACAATGCCCGAGTATTTTTTGATTGCAGTTGTTGTTGTTTAGCAGGCCCAGGCTGGGCTTGAACCCGTCAGCCTCAGTGTATGTAGAGGAATGGACACCATGCTTGCAAGGGCAGTTGCTGACTTTTATCACATTAAAAGGAAACGCTGAGAACAGGACACTCTCCTGGCAAGCCTAGAGATGTTTTGTGACTTAGGGGTAACCCCCAGGTAACTCAGTGTTCCGAAATGAGATAAGATCGGTCACTCGTTAGTAAGCATGGGTTAAACACTGATGCTTGGTACTTCTTCATAGGGGTTGTGGGAAAAGAACACGTGAGGAAAAAAACACTTGAGGAAAGAGGACGTGGCAATCCTTACGCATGCAATCCTCCTATGTAATCACCTTAACTCTCCACACCTGTTGTGTATGTAATTACCTTAACTCTCTACACCTATTGTGTATAACCTTACTAAATAGCCATTGCGGAGGGGGCTCAGGGTTACCCTGCACTATAAGGTTAGCCCGCCTCCTGCAAGCTTGTACTTCTAATCCGTGTCATACCTGGTTCCTTTGTGCAGCGACCATGACCAGGGCCATAGGAGTTGCATCAGTGTATGTGGCTGGTGCCCTACCCACTGAGCTACAGGCACCGCTGATAAACTTTCTTTAAAGAAAAAAAAATCCACAGGTGGCACCTGTGGCTTAGTGGGTAGTGCACTGGCTCCCTATACCGAGGGTGGTTGGTTCAAGCCTGGCCCTGGCCAAACTGCAACAAAGAAAAACAGCCAGGTGTTGTGGCTGGCGCCTGTAGTCCCAGCTACTCTGGAGGCTGAGGCAGGAGAATCGCCTAAGCCCAGGAGTTGGAGGTTGCTGTGAGCTGTGTGATGCCACAGCACTCTACCAAGGGTGATAAAGTGAGACTCTGTCTCTACAAAAAAAAAAATTCACAGTGGGCCAGGTGCCATGACTCATGCCTGTAATCCTAGCACTCTGGGAGCCCACGATAGGTTGATAGCCTGAGCAAGTCTGAGACCCCCCCCCATCTCTACTAAAAATAGAAAAACAGGCTCAGTGCCCATAGCTCAGTGGTTAGGGCGCCAACCACATACATCTGGTCTGGTGGGTTTGAGCCCGGCCTGGGCCTGCTAAACAACAATGACAACTGCAACAACAACAACAAAATAGCCAGGTGTTGTGGTGATCACCTGTAGTCCCAGCTACTTGGGAGCCTGAGGCAAGAGAATCGCTTAAGCCCAAGACTTTGAGATTGCTGTGAGCTTTGACACCACAACGCTCTACCACTCTACCGAAGGCAACATAGTGAGACTCTGTCTCAAATAAATAAATAAAAAAACTAGTCTGGCATTGTAGTAGGTTCCTATAGTCCCAGCTACTTGAGACGCTGAGGCAAGAGGATTGCTTGAGCCCAGGAGTTTGAGGTTGCTGTGAGCTATGACTCCATAGTATTCTACCCAATGCACAGAGTGAGACTCTTTTTTTTTTTTTTTTGAGACAGAGCCTCAAGCTATCCCCCTGGGTAGAGTGCTGTGGCTTCACAGCTCACAGCAACCTCCAACTCCTGGGCTCAAGCGAGTCTCCTGCCTCAGCTTCCCAAGTAGCTAGGACCATAGGCGCCCGCCACAACGTCCTGCTATTTTTTGGTTGCAGCTGTCATTGTTGTTTGGCGGGTCTGGGCTGGATTTGAACCCGCCACCTTAGGTGTATGTGGCTGGTGCCTTAGCCACTTGAGCCACAGGCACCGAGCCTTTTTTTTTTTTTTTTTGAGACAGGATCTTACTATGTCGCCCTCAATAGAGTGTTGTGGCATCACAGTTCATGGCAACCTTAAACTCTTGGGCTTAAGCAATTCTCTTGCCTCAGCCTCCCAAGTAGCTGGGACTACAGGTGCCACCACAACACCTGGCTAGAGACTTTGTCTTAAAAAAAAATTTTTTTTTTTTGGAAAAAAAAATATTTGGCAGTACCTGTAGTTCAGTGGATAGGGTGCCAGCCACATACACTGAGGCTGGCAGGTTCAAACCCAGCCCGGGCCAGCTAAAACAACAACAACAACAATTCACCATGTATCATGGACATTTTTCCACATGGGTTAGTAGAGGTGTATCTCATACTTTTTTTTTTGAGACAGAGCCTCAAGCTGTCACCCTGGGTAGAGTACTATGGCATCACAGCTCACAGCAACCTCTAACTCCTGGGCTCAAGCAATTCTCCTGCCTCTGCCTCCCAAGTAGCTGGCACTACAGCCACTCACCACAACGCCCAGCTATTTTTTGGTTGCAGCCATCATTGTTGTTTGGCAGGCCCAGGCTGGATGGAATCCGTCAGTTCAGGCATATGTGGCTGGTGCCTTAGCCTCCTGAGCCACAGGCACCAAGCCAATCTTATATTTTTTAACATCTGCATAATAGTAGGGTTATGCAGACAAGACTTTAGAACCATTCACTTGAAAAGGTAGGGCAGTTCCCAATGTATTTTATGCTTTATTTATGTTTTACATTTATCTTCCTGAAGTATATGGTTGTGCAGGATCTCAGAAGCCAAGACAACTCCCAAGTTTAACTGAGCTCATGCTTTTTACTGAGACATTAGTCATGTGGACCAATGAATGACCTATTACATTTTCATAAAATTTTATTCTAGAAGCCTCCTATTCTTGGTATAAATTAAATAGCAGAAAAAAACTTTTTTGAAAGAAACTCCAAAACAACTCTGGATTCAAGCTACCATCAACCCTGGGAGCAGAGTTCTGGGATCTTTTCTTTTCTACTTTGTTGAAATTGATCTTTTATTCTGCACAAAAGCTCTTAGCTACCCTTGTGACTCAGATTATAAACTAAATTCCTAACAATGCCTCCCAGCCCTGTGTAACTGGTGCCCTGTTTGCTCTCTGACTTCTGCTGCCTCCTCTTACTAATTCTGGCTGCACCAGCCTCTGGGCCCTTCTAGAAGCCCAGGTGAGCTGTGGCCTCAGCTTCATCTTTGGGCAGCTTTCCCCACAGAAGCCCATGTGGCCAACACTTCCTCACCCACTTCAAGTCTTTGCTCCTAATCACTTTATTTTTTAAAAAAGGATTAAATAAACACTTTAAGTATAGTGTATTTGTCAAGTTATGACTGAGCAGTATTATTTCCCAACTTGTACATATTTCCAGTAGAAAAGTTTGGAAAAATGTTTCAGCCATGTAAGGCATAGCTCTTGAATATCTAGAATATTTTTTTCTCCCTTTACTCTGGATCACAGCAACATGCAAATTAAAATTTCCTCTTTGCTCCAATATTATTCACAATTGCATAATAATTTATAACAGAATTCTATCTCCAAAGAGCAGTTTTTAAAATCTTCCTATCAATTAAGTATGAATAAAAGTATGAAAAGAGGCTTGGCACTGTGGCTCACACCTGTAATCCTAGCACTCTGAAAGGCCGAGACATTGGATTGCCTGAACTTCGGAGTTCGAGACCAACCTGAGTAAGAGTGAGACCTAGTCTGTAAAAATAGCCAGACATTGTGGCCAGTGCCTCTGGTCCCAGCTACTCGGGAGGCTGAGGCAAGAGGATTGCTTGAACCCAACAATTTGAGGTTGCTGTTATGTATGACAGCACAACACTCTACCCAGGGTGACAGAGTGAGACTCTGTCTCAATAAATAAATAAATAAATATGTAAGTAAACAAATAAATAAAAAGGACCCTGTCTGCTCTAGTTAAAATGCTGAATCTTGCTCACAAGATCCCTTGTCTTCTTTTTAAACAAATTATGGTGTAATAAACATAATGTAAAATTTTACCATTTTGGTTACAGTGCCAGCCACATACACTGAGGCTTGTGGGTTTGAACCCAGCCCAGGCCTGGGAAACAACAACAACTGCAACAGAAAATAGCCAGGCGTTGGGGCGGGTGCCTGTAGTCCCAGATATCTGGGAGGCTTGAGGCAAGAGAATCACTTAAGCCCAAGAGTTTGAGGTTGCTGTGAGCTGTGATGCCACAGCACTCTACCAAAGGTGACATAAAGAGACTCTGTTTCAAATAAATAAATAAATAAATAAATAAAATAAAATAAAATAAAATAAAATTTCACGGTGCTGTGCAACCATCACCATCCCTCCATTTCCAGAACATTTCTTACCTTGCAAAACAGAAACTATGTTCCCATTAAACACTAACTTCCTATTCCCCCGCCCAAGCCCCTACAATCATCCTTCTGCTTTCTGTCTCTATGAACTTTATGTTCTCAGGCACTTATACAAGTGGAAGCAATATAATGTGTATATGAGGTGACTCATATAAGTGGCATCTAGTGTTTGTCTTTTTGTCTTCAAAGTTTGTCCATGTTGCAACAGGTGTCAGAATTTCTACTCTTTTAAGGCTAAATAATATTCCACTGTATGGACAGACTACATTTTGTTAATCCATTCATCCGTGATGGATACTTGGGTTGCTTACAATTTTTGGCTCTTATGAATAATCCCTATCAGCTTTTAACATAATACATGGGTCATTATGAAAATTTTGCGGTACCCAAAAATCAAGAAATGTAAAATCTGAGTGGATGGAAACAAATGAAGCCCTCTCCGCCACATCCACAAGCTGAGCAAGTGAAACTTACACGGGTAAATCAGAAAGGTTGCTATACGAATAGAATTGTGTTCCATGAGGTCAGAGATTGTAGTGTGTTTTAATCACTGATGTATGCCATCTGCTAAGAACAGAGCATGGGGCTTGGTACCTGTGGCTCAAGCGGCTGGGGCACCAGCCATATACACCTAAGGTAGCAGGTTTGAATGCAGCCCAGGCCCGCCAAACAACAATAATGGCTGCAACCAAAAAAATAGCCGGGCGTTGTGGCAGGCGCCTGTGGTCCCAGCTACTTGGGAGGCTGAGGCAGGAGACTCACTTGAGCCCAGAAGTTGGAGATTGCTGTGAGCTGTGATGCCATGGCACTCTACCCAGGGGGATAGCTTGAGGCTCTATCTCAAAAAAAAAAAAAAAGAACAGAGCATGGCACATATTAGGCATTCAATAAATATTTGCTGAATGAATTAATATGCTACTCTTTTCCTCTGGTGTCATTTGAGGCCAGAATGCTGGGGGGGCTATGTTCAGTAGATAGACTCTCCAGCCCATAATGCTTCAAAAGTTCCAGGCAAAAACTGACCAGCACTTACCTTGTTCCTACTCTCTGCTAGCCCTGTGGCAGCCCTGTTCACACTAAGTCATTTCATTCATTCATTCATTCACTGAATAATATATTTTTTGAGACAGGGTCTTGCTCAGTTGACCAGGCTGGAGTGCAATGGCATCATCATAGCTCATTGCAACTTCAAACTCCTGGGCTCAGTCAATTCTCCTGACTCAGCCTCCTGAGTAGCTGGGATCATAGGTCCATGACATCATGCCCAGCTAATTTTTCTACTTTTTGTAGAGACAGGGTCTCACTCTTGCTAGGTTGGTCTTAAACTCCTAGCCTTAAACCATCTTCCTGCCTCAGCCTCCCATAGTGCTAGAGTTACAGTTGTGAGCCACCATGCCACGCTTCTGAATAATATTCCTTTTTCTCTTACTGCGTACTGTGTCCCAGGGCACACATGAGATACTAATGAATAAAATCAGTCCCAGGACCTGCATTTATGGGCTCTAATCAGAGACACAGACATCAGATAATCACACAGACTTCTTGAAGTGAGTCACAAAAGAGTCATTTTCCTCCATTGCTTTTTCATTTGTTTGATGGAAATGGCTCATTTTGTTTTTAACTGTTGCATTTTTAAAGTTCTATATATGTTCTAGATACCATTTCTTTGTTGGATACATGATTTGCAAATAATTTCTCCTAGTGTATAATTGTCTTTCTATTCTCTTATCAGGGTCTTTCTCAGAGCAAATGTTTTTAATTTTAGTGAGGTCTAATTTATCATCTTTCCTTATAAGGATTATGTAATTATAGTTGTTTTTTATGTAGTAAAAGGATATGTCAAAATTTACCTTTAGTAGGCTCACTCTTGTAATCCTAGCCCTCTGGGAGGCCACAGCAGGAGAATCACTGAAGGTCAGGAAGTCGAGACCACCCTGAGCAAAGTGAAACCCAGTATCTACTAAAAATAGAAAAAATGTGATGGATGTGCACCTGTAGTCCCAGCTACTCTGGAGGCTGAGATAGGAGGATCACTTGAGGCCATGAGTATGAGGTTGCTGTGAACTAGGCTGAGGCCATGGCTCTTTAGCCCAAGCAACAGAGTGAAACCCTGTCTCAAAAAAAAAATTTTACCTTTAGTGATATTTAGCACATTCATGATGTTGTGCAACCATCACTACTATTTCATTACAAAATGTTTTCATCACCCCAAAAGGAACTTGTTCATCAACTAAGCAGACAGGCCCCTTTCTCCCCTCCCTCTAGCTACTGCTTTCTATCTCTATAGATATGCTAACTCTGGTCATTTCTTATAAACAAAATCATACACTATGTGACCTTGTGTCTGGCTTCTTTCACTTAGCATGGTGTTCAGATAATAGATTTTTTGCCCAGACTCATATTGTTGTACTGACAATATGCATCCTGTTGGGTCCTTCATCCATCCCAGCTTCCATCATCTTGGTGCACTGTGGCTGGAGCCTTACTTCCTACTCAGACACCCATCTCAGCCCAGCTCCCCATTCTCCAGCCAGCCCTCACCAATAGCCTGATGTTCTCTGTACCTAGGGCTCAGCTATTTCCTCTCCCTCTAGCCTACATCTCCCATCTGGTTCTCTGGTCATGTCTAGTGCAGACATTTAGCTCTGTCCCCAGAATCTCCACAGGCCCCATAATGTCAACCTCAGCTCATGGTCTCCCCTGACCACAGAAACCCATCTGGCTGTCCTTGACTTCTTTGTTTGCCATCCTCAACCCTCAACAATCACTGATGATGGGAGAATGGGTGAGAGAATGGACTTCAGAGTCAGATCATGTGGATTTGGGTTTTTAATTCATTGGGCTAATATACTTGAGTAAGTCATTCAATCTCATTAAGCCTCAGTTTACTTATTTGTGAAATGGGACAATATTGGTCTCATGGTCAACATGAGGGTTAAATGAGGATAGTAGAGGTAGTTCAATGACTGGCACTTGTCACAGAGAAAACGGTTGATGAATGTGGCAGACTGTGTTAAAGGAAGATGGCCACAAGAATGTCTCCTCTCCTATATATTCTTCTAGAACCCAGTCACCATATCAAGAGATAGAATCTAATAATACCCCCGTCTGAATCTGGGAAGATTTATGGCTCATTTGTAATTAATAGAATGTGGCACAAATGACATTTGATGACTTCCAAGGCTGGCTCATAAAAAGCTATGCAGCTCTTACCTTGTTTGCTATAATGCTTGTGTGTGGAACCTTGAGTTGTCATCACATATGAGACCTTATATAAGACCAACATATTGTGAGGAAGCCCAAGCCACGTGGGAGGTCACATGCAGGTGTTTTGGCTGACAGTCAGCATCAGTGGCTGAACGTGTGAGTGAAGATGCTTCTGAATTATTTCAGCCCCAGCCATCAAGTTACCCTTCACTCCTCCCAATCTTTAAGTCTTCCCAGCTAGAGCTGCTGACATCATGAGGCAAGAATAAGCCATCTTTGCTGTGTCCAGTGTTATTTCCTGACCACAGACATATTAACATGATGGAATAGTTGTTTTCTACCTCTAGGTTTTGGGGTAGTGTGTTAGTAGTATCTGGAACAGTAAAAACGATGCTGTCATTCAGATGCATTGCTGAATGCATCAAGCTTGCCTCTCTGTCTCTGGTCTTGACCCTCCAAATCTTTATACCCCATATTCATATTTATAAAATCCAAACATGGCCCTAGTACCTCACTTGCTTACTTGGATCCTACAGTGACTCCCAGGGGCAGGAGTCTATAGTTAGTCTAGAGTAATTAATCACAACATTAAAAGATACATAATTTATTTATTTATTTATTTATTTTTAGACTTTGAGTCCCTTTAATTAGGTGTTCTGAGGAGAAGACAGAATGACAGGCAGGGGTGGGGAACGCGGTGCTCCTTGAGTCGCACTCAGCAACTCGTCAGTTCTCATCCTCCGGCAGCTGAATCTTGCTGGAGTCCAAACAGTTAGATTCCATGAGAGGGAGGCCATTGGCCTCTCGGTATTTCACAAGCCTTTCAGCTTCCCGGCGGGCCCACTCCTGCATCCCATAGTCAGGCAGATAGGCCACGAAGGTGCCACCAAGGACCATGACAATGAGAAGCCAAAAAAAAGACAACCTGCATGTTCCAGACATTTATAACAGGGTCCTTATCAAAACCGTGGGAGTCCGGGTTCGTCTCATAGAGGTTTTCCTCCGGGTTCTGGTTCCTCCTCCAGTGTATGGTCGGTTCCGGCGGCCGCTTTCCCGCCACAGCAGACAGGATGACTACAGCCCTGGAGGAGCCAGAGTCCCAGCGATCGCGGGCAGCCGGGAGCCCTCGCATCGCCACTGCCACCAAAAGGCGGCGAGCAGATAAACCTAATAGGCCAGCCGCCATTACAGATTGTCAAAAGATACATAATTTAGAGAAATGTAAGTCACTATAATGAGGTACTTTACTTCACTTAATTCCAGCCCAGCCTGGAATAAAAATAAATGAATAAAACTGCACCCTCCCTGGAAAAAAAAAAAGAAAGTAAAGAACGTGCTAAAGTTCAAAGTGATATATTTGGAAACAGAATGTAGACATATGTAAATACTTTGAGTCCACCTATCTGTGAAAAACTATATGTAAACCCTGTTAGGCCCTGACGATTACAGATATAAAGTTGTTTCTTTCTTTGTTTTTTGTAGAGACAAGAGTCTCACTTTATCTCCCTTGGTAGAGGGCCTTGGCGTCATACAGCTCACAGCAACCTCCAACTCCCGGGCTCAGGTGATTCTCCTGCCTCAGCCCCCTGAGTAGCTGGGACCACAGGTACCCACCACAACACCTGGCCATTTTTTTGTTGTAGTTTGACCGGGACCGGGTTTGAACCCACCATCCTCTGTATATGGGGCTGGCGCCCTACCCACTGAGCCACAGGCGTCACCCTTTTTTGTTTTGTTTTGTTTTTTGAGATAGAGTCTCATGTCGCCCTTGGTAGAGCACTGTGGCGTCACAGCTCACAGCAACCTCAAACTCTTGGGCTAAAGCAATTCTCTTGCCTCAGCCTTCCAAGTAGCTGGGACTACAGGCGCCTGCCACAATGCCTGGCTGTTTTTTTGTTGCAGTTGTCATTGTTGTTTAGCAGGCCCCAGCTAGGTTTGAACCCACCTACCTCAGTGTATGTGACCAGCACCCTAACCACTGAGCTACAGGCACTGAGCCAGATATAAAGTTTTTAAAATGATATGTTTAATTATTACATTTGCCATCTACAATTTTGCAAGTATGTTGGCATATGGAAAAATGCAATGCAATGTATTCCTACAGGCTGTTCAAACACACAGCAGCTCTCGGGTGGGTAAACAACCCAGAAACATAGGTTTGGTGAGTCCCTTGGGGGCTTATTAAGAAGAAACATGAAAGCCTGATCACCAAGCCAAGTTTCCTAAAAATTCACCTTGTAAGTGTCAGCAAATGGAGCAGATACAACTTCGAACTTAAAATGTAATTAATATTTGCTTTTTGGTAAAGACATCTTAAAGGCCATTTCCCTTCAGAAGCTGTTTTTAACTGATCGTTTGGAATATGAGATTCCAAGAGAAGCCACTATAAGTCACATCTGTTCAGGAATTCAAATGGGAGAACTTTGTTCTTCGTTACTTGCACAGTGTATGTGACTAACATCACTTTGGAAAATGTAGTAAAACTTCACATTGAACTGAGCAAACAAAGAAAGGCTTTGCAAATGGAAATCACTTTTAAAAATGTCTTTTAACTGTTAAGTTTTGCCTTGAACGTGGCTACTTGCCACTGTCATTTTTCAGAGCTAAGGTTTCTTGAATAAAGCTGAAAATTCTTATGTTGAAAGGCACTTCCTCCTGTTATTTTATCACCTTCCTGGTTTTGTCTAATCTCACCCAGATTACAGTCATATTTCTTGGTCTTTTTAATGTGTGTATTAAAATTTCAAGCATAGAGTCTTTGTTCTGTGGTCTTAACTTTTTGTGCACTCTTAGACATATTTTGGGACTCTTACAAAGAAGAATGTTTACTTGAAGTATTCTTAATGCCTTTAAGCCTACTTTGTCATGTTTGGCTTCTTACATTTTCGTGTGTTCTGATGAGATCTTTTATTTAGAGAGTTTTTTGTTTTAATTAAGCCCATCTTAGGAGATGCTCAGTTTTTGCCAAAAATGTGCTTTCTCCTTTACAGATCAGTTATATTTATAACATTCATAAACTAAGTTATTAGCAAAGACAAAATTTTAGCTGCACTATGGCTGTGTCTTCAAAGTTCATGGGAGAATTAAAGGGAATAAGAAGAACAGGCTAAACCAAAATGCCATGACAAATCAAGATCCTATAAACATGCATGGGTTTTACTTTCACTGATATTTTTTTCTTAAATGCTGGTTTTTAAAAAAATTGTTTTATAGAACAATTTCTCATCTCTGAAAAGAATGCTAAGGAAGGTTGCTAGTTTTGTGAGCATTTGGTGTGTTTTGTTTTTTAATGTGCCTGCTTTAATTAACTGTGGGGAAAAGCTACAGTGGAAACGTCAATTCTTCCTTTGTTCAATTAGGCTCCATTTAAAGATTAAAGCTTTTTTTCCTGAATATTATATGTACACAGAACACATAGGCAATGCAGAGAAATGGAGGTAGGAGGACTAAAGTTATCTATAGACCCCTTACCAAAAGGTAACCAATGTTATTATTTTGGTCTCTTTTGTTGGTAATATTTTATATGTAACTTTTTTCTTCTTATGTGGTTAGATCATATCGTATATGTATTTTTTATCTTGCCTTTTATTGTTGTAAAATATACATAGTATACCATTTATCCATTTTTAAGTGTATGGTTCTGTGGCATTATGTACAACATTATTGTGTAAACATCATCATTATCCACCTCCAGAATTTTCATTTTCCCATACTCAAAAATTATCCCCTTTAATTCTCTCTCTCTTCCTACCCCTACCTCCTGGTTACTACCATTCTACTTTCTATCTATGAATTTGTTATTCTGATTCCCAAACAATATTATCTTACAAATGTTTTTCCATATCATTAAGATCTTTTTATGATTAATTATATAATAGTCCATTGTCTGGATTTGTACAATGACTTACTGAGCTGTACCCCTACTGTTGGACTAGGCTTTTTCTAGTTTTCTAGTATAGAAAATTAGCATTCAAGACATTAAAAAAATGATCTGTACTTCTGGATTTTTTTTTTAAATTGAATTCCTAGAAGGGGACATTACCAGGTGAAAGGGTGTCAACATTTTAAAAGCTTTTCAATGGTATTACCAATTTGCTCTGCCTCAAGGATTTCATCAGTTCACACTCTTGGCATGGGTGCCCACTACTTCATATTGAATTCTTTGGTGGGGAGCAAAAGTATAGTGAAAGCTAAGCATAATGAGATATAGCTACTCTTTCCTTTTCTTCTTTTTTTCTTTTTGAGACAGAGTCTCATTATGTTGCCCTCGGTAGAGTGCCATGGCATCTCACAGCAAACTGAAACTCTTGGGTTTAAGAGATTCTTTTGCCTCAGCCTCTCAAGTAGCTGGGACTACAGTGCCCACCACAAGGCTGGGCTATTTTGTTGTTGTTGTTGTTTAGCAGGCCCCAGGCTGGGTTCAAATCTGCCAACTCCACTGTATGTGGCCAGTGCCCTAACCACTGAGCTATGGGCACCCAGATACAGCCATTCTTATAAATAATTCCACAGGAGAACTTTTTGTGGCATACTATTGTGTTTCAGCCACATACATTGTTAGACCTTCCCATCAGATTTCAAATATCATATATTTTTTCTGCTTTCTAATTCCTGAGCTGTCCTCCTTATACCTTGGTGAGTAAGTAAGCTGTCCTCCTTGTACCTGGCTCTAAAATGAGCCAGGACTTAGGTCTGAAACAGTGTGACTGTGGGAAGCTGATCATCTCTCTGAGCCTCCTGGTTCACTCTGAGGGTTTGACTGATTCTAAATCCCCAGGAAAAATGAGGACACACATAAAATCTCAAGGATCATGTGACTGCTGATGAGGAGTAAAGAGTGATTGCTTAATGGGATCTTTTGAGGCCTAGAGTTCAAGACTAGTCTGAGCAAAATAGCTAGAACCTATCTCTACAAAAAGTAAAAAAAAATTAGCTAGAGATTGTGGCAGGTGCCTTTGGTCCCAGCTACTTGGGTGGTGGAGACAGGGGGATCGCTTGAGCCTAGGAGTTGGAGGCTGCAGCAAGTTATGAGGATGTCACTGTACTGGAGGCAGGCAATAGATTGAGACCCTGTCTCAAAAAAAAAAAAAAAAAAAAGAAAAAAAGCACACATTTGTAACATCTGGAAGTGACTTCAGAGAATGTAATTTAGACATATCTTCTGTTGCCTCCATTTTAACGTATCCTGTGCTCACATCACTGTAGAGTGGACAGTCACATCATTGGACCTTTCTCTCCTTTCTTTGGAGCAGAAATCTATTCCATTGGAAGTGGAGGCTCAGAGGACTCACCAGAGGAGGGGAGGCCTGAGCTACATTTTAAGCATGCTGAGTTTGTCAGGGAAAGAAAGGGGATAGGTATGCTTCTGTCCAAGGAAAAGACACAGGCAACTTTTTTTTTCTGGAGACAGAATCTCATTCTGTTGCCCCAGGCCAGAGAGCTGTGGCATCATAGCTCACAGCAACATCAAACTCCTGGACTCAAGTGATCCTCTTGCCTCAACCTCTCAAGTAGCTGGGACTACAGGTGCCCACCACAATGCCTGGCTCATTTTTCCATTTGTAGTAGAGACATGGTCTCACTCTTATCCAGCCTGGTCTCAAACTTGTGTGGCCTGAGAGTCACAGCCTCTTCATTACTCCTTATCTTGGGTTTTCTAGGAGACATTTTGTTTTCTATCCTCCATGACAGGCAGATGCAAGGTCTGTAATTAAATGTATCTGTTATTAAATTTCACATCTAAATGAATGATTCTTGCTGAGGTGCACAGACAGCAATGTGAGGAAGCAAAATATGCTTCAGAATTCACAGAAACTTCAGACCTTCTCAGTGGGATGGGAATGAAAAAAAAATCCCCCAATAATCAAGCTATACAAATCAAGTCCTCTCTACGGGCTTCTCATTGTGTCCTATATATGCCACTTCAAAGGAAGAATACCTAGGATTTAAACTGATAAATATAAATCAGGTCTTAGTTGCCAGTGGTGCCTGAGGGCTAGGGGGATACAAAATAAACAGGTAGCATTCATATGGCATATTAGTTAATACCATTAGAATTTCTTCTCTCAGATCTTCTGTGAGTAGCAAAACAGGACTATTTGGAAGCTGGTTCTTTTTTCTTTCTATTTTTTTTTCTTTCATCCATCCTAATCATGTGAGGTATCAATGATTCAAGATTCATTGCCCATGTAAGAAGCAACTGGAGAAATATTGGAAGATGCTCCTGTAAGAGAAAAGAGGCTAGAAATTAAACAGAAGGTGTCACATGTGTGGTCCTCTAGAAAAACCAAAGTTTTATGTGATTTCGCTGGAAGTCTCTCCCAGCCCTGGGATTTCCCACCAGAAGGAAAGGTTCTGTTGTTTCATCTTCAGAATCAACAATTAACTGGCTCCGCACCAGGCAGAGATGACTTAGTAGGCATCTCCCTTTGGTTTCTGGTAGGGGATTCAGATTAAGGCCCAATAGCAAGAGGACTTACACAGAAACCATCTTTTTTCTATGTTCCCTCTCTGTCCATGTTCTAATTATTAGGAAATAATTTTTCCTTTTAATTCTCATGGCTGATTTTTTGGACCAAGCCAAAGTGCACTTCACCTTTTTATATTTTCTTTCATTCTAATCACAAAATCCCTCCAGGCTAAGCCTCCTTCTCAGAAACCTGACAATTAGGAGAGGAAGCCTGTCTACTCCTAACACTTCATCATCTCCCCATTATAAATAATTAACCTGACTTTATGCTCAGAAAACAAATGGATGGGGGGCCATTGGCAGTGCTGCCTGGGAGCTTTTTCTCATGGGTTTTTACCCCAATCACAAAATCCAGGAAGCAGATACAGCCCTTTCCATTAACAGGAATGAGCTGTCTGCTTTTGAACACTTAGGGAGGAAACCACAGCCGAGACACTTTTCTTATGCACTTAAACTTGAGATTTGCTCATGGAGCCCTCGTTTGAGGCCCAGAGCAGAATTTCCTCCTACCCGGATCTTACAGTCTCCCTAAGGGAAGCTTCTGGCTGCGGCTGCCACCATACAAGCTGAGTTTGATCTCCTGCCAACTCAATCTTTTCCCTGGGGGTGACAGTGGAGGGTATATCCAGGAGGGACTGTGGTCACTCCAACTCGGATTCAGTCCCTGGCTAAAACGATCAGGGTGAAGAGGTGGTTGGTATTGTCTGTTGTTTCTTAAATTGAGGTGAAATTCACATAACATAAAATCAACCATGTTAGTCACAAAAGGACAAATGCTGTATGATTCCACTTACGTGAGGTCCCTAGAGTAGTCAAGTTCACAGAGATAGAAAGTAGAACAGTGGTGGCTAGGGGCTGAGAAGGAGAGATAGGCAGGTGTTGTTTAATGGGGGCAGAGTTTCAGTTTGGGAAGATAAAAAAGTTCTGGAGATGGATGGCGGTGATGGTTGCATGACAATGTGAATGTGCTTAATGCCACTGAACTGTACACTTAGACATGGTTAATGACAAAATTTAAATTATAATTTTTATATTTTATTTTATTTATTTACTTTTTTGAGACAGAGTCATACTCTGTTGTCTCCAGCTGTTGCCATGGTGTCATAGCTCACAGTAACCTCAAATTCCTGGGCTCAACCAATCCTCTTGCCTTAGCCTCCCAAGTAGCTATGGCTATAGGCACCTGCCATGTCACCCAAGTATTTTTTCTTTTAATAGAGACAGGGTCTCACTCTTGTTCAACTGGTCTCAAACTTCTGAACTCAAACAATCTACCCTCCTTTGCCTCCCTATAGGTGTGAGCCACCACACCCAGCCTATATACAATTTTTAAAATAGTCATTGTAAAGTATATAGCTCAGGCTCGGTACCCATAGCTCAGTGAGTAGGGTGCTGGCCACATACACTGTGGCTAGAGGGTTCAAGCCCAGTTTAGACCAGCTGAACAACGATAACTCAACCAAAAAATAGCTGGGTGTTGTGGCTGGCGTCTGTAGTCTCATCTACCTGGGAGGCTGAGGTAAGGGACTTGCCTAAGCCCAAGAGTTTGAGATTGCTATGAGCTGTGATGCGCTGGCATTCTACCAAGAGTGACATAGTGAAATTTTGTTTCAAAAAATTAAAAAAAAAAGTATACAGTTCAGTGGCATTTAGTATAGTCCCACTGTTGTGCAACTGCCACCTCTATATAGTTCCAAAATATATAAACCCCACCCCAAAGGGAACCCCATACCCATTAAGCAGTCACTCCTCACATTCTCACATTCTACCCCTGCTTCAGCCCCTAACACCACCAATTTGCTTTCTGTCTCTAAGGATTTGCTTATTCTGGATATTTCCTATAAATAGAATTATGCGGTATGTAGTCTTTGTGCCTGGCTCCTTTTCCTTTTCAAGTTCATCCACCTTGGGTCATGTGTCAGTGTTTCCTTCCTGTTTATGACTGAGTAATATTCCAGTGTATGGATTTAACACTATTTATCTTTTTACCCATGGATGGACATTTGGTCTGTTTTCACCTGTTGGGTATTGTGAATAGTTCTGCTGTGAGCAATGGCATACAAGGACTTGTTTGGGCACCTGTGCTGGCATTATTTGGCTGCTTTTTGCTGTCAGTTTCTTTCTGTCCTTACCAAGAGGGCTCCCAGGTGCCCTTCCTTACCCGTGGCCAGGTTGGTCCTGCTGGGGCCTCCTGGAGCTTGTGGAACAAGTAATGCTTCTTGGAGAACCTGCTGGGTGACATGTCTCAGAGGGTCACAGCACTTACCTGGCCACCCAGCAATTAGGAGGCTGCACTGTCATACTTCCTGGGGAAGGTGTCTGAAGACATGGTCTGGCAGTTCTGTCAGTCATTAGTTTTCCAGAAGCACTCAGAAGATGTCTCAGCCTCTTGGGGTCAGGCACAATGAGAATCTGCTTTCCTGAGTCACCTCTCAAAGAGCCTTAATTTCAAGTCTGTGGGCATCTGTCTTATCTCATCTTTAGTATTAACAGGGTGTATAAGAAAAAAAGATGCTGAAAAATGGAAGGGAAGAACAGTGAGATCAAAATTCTGTCCCAGCATGGACCACTCTTAGGGCTTGGGGAACTGCTGCTGCCCGAACACATCTGACAGATAGTTAGCTTCTGTCAAACGAAGAGGCAAGATGGGCTTTTAGGCACTGATAGCATTAAAAATTGACAGTCATGGAATTCTCTTGCTATGTAATTTCCATACTTTTTTTTGAGACAGAACCTCAAGCTGTCCTCCTGGGTAGAGTGCCGTGGCTTCATAGCTCACAGCAACCTCCAACTCCTGGGCTCAAGCGAGTCTCTTGCCTCTGCCTCCCAAGTAGCTGGGACCACAGGCGCCCGCCACAACGCCCGGCTATTTTTTGGTTGCAGCCGTCATTGTTGTTTGGC
>CAUYTI010076412.1:0-20880 GCA_963575145.1 Galago senegalensis | reverse complement strand
GTCCCAGCTACTTGGGAGGCGGAGGCAAGAGACTCGCTTGAGCCCAGGAGTTGGAGGTTGCTGTGAGCTGTAATGCCACGGCACTCTACCCAGGGGGACAGCTTGAGGCTCTGTCTCAAAAAAAAAAAAAAAAAAAAAAGACAAAGGCTGGGCATGTGTTGAGGATTGAGTTCCTCATTCACAGACTAATTTCTCTATCCGCACGCACGCACGCCCTCAAGGGCGCCTTCAGGCCCGGGAGGCACCGGCGCGGGACTCTGCCGAGCCGCAGTTGAATCCGGCGCCCGGCGCTCCCTCCCCGCGAGCCTCAGCTCTGCGCTTTGCCCAACCTCAGTGTTGCTGGCGCCAGGCGCCGGGGAGAACGGCGCGTTTCCTGCACGCCTCGGGCAGGAAACCTGGACCTCCCTCAGCATCCCCCCATCCCCCAAGTACCTCCAGGGCCCAAAGCCCGTCCGAAGTCGCACAGGTGGAACCAGACAGCTCAGGAGTCAGCGATTGTCCCCTTCTGCCCGGTATGCATCCTCTCCTTTATTCACTTCCTTGTACAGGACTGTAATTCCACTTATCCACTCCCTATCAGACCTCGAGGGAAATTGTTCAACCTCTGTGGGCCTCATTTTCCCTATCTATGCAAGGAGAGAGTTGGCCTTTTTCTCCCTGCCTTTGAACTAGTAACTAATTGCCAGGCATGTAGCAGTCGTCTCGTCCATAAATATTGTTGAATGAATGGATAATGATTTGTCTTCTTAAAAGAGCGCTTTTCTCCTTTTTCACGCTCACCTCGAGCAAGACACTCCATCTATCCCACCTAGGGAAAGGATCGGATGGGCTGTGTAAGGCCGAGGAGGATAGAGGGACTCAGGCATGTGACCACCAGCTAGGAAGCCACCTTGAAGGGAGGTAAGGCTGAGAGTCCCCTCCTTGAAGCATTGCCACCTAGGGATTCCTAAGTTCTCAACGCGAGCCCGAGAATGGGGCCTGCAGGGAATTTGTTTAGCCAAGAGGGCTGCGCAGCCGGGACTGCGCCTCTGCACCGGTGGATCTAAGACGCCGGGAGCTGCGTTTTGTTTTTCTACCTGAGTGAGCCTTGCGGATGCTGTGCAAGTGGCGGTCCTCTCTGCATGTGTTTACCACCGAACACCATGGCCACCATGGCGTCGCAGTGTGATACTTAGTGCTGGTGCCTTTAGGGAATCGAAGATTCTCAAGGAAAGATATGGGTGGAGTAGCCCAACCTAGAAGCACTCATGGCCCTCGGTGCGAGACCCATTGAGAGAGGAGAGTCGCGCCTGCTAGAAGCTCCAGGGCCAAGGTGGACGCGCCGGGCTGCCTCTGCCTGGCCGGCCTTTGGACTAGATCAGGCACCCGGAAGGCAAGCACAGAACGCAGGCCCTAGAGCTCGGAACAAACCGGTAAATGCTCCTGGGCTTGGAGTCTGGCTCCCCTTCCCGCCCCATCCTCATCCCGACCTCTGAAAGGCTATTTCGCTGGTCAGTTGCTGTGTCCCCAGCTGCTGGAGACTTGGCCAGAATTGGCAAGCCGGTAACGACCCCGTGCACAGACAGAAAAGGCTGATGACTCAGGAGCGGGGATGGGGGGGGGGGAAGTGTTAGGAGTAACGCTGGGGGCCTTCCAGCCCGGGACAGCGCCCTCTTGTCTTCTGGCTCAGACCGCCAGCTGAAGCTCGGGACTGGGGACTGCTGGAATTCTATTTTGAATTCTGTGGAGTGTAGACTCCAAAATCTTTCTTTCCCTGGGTCTCAGTTTCCCTATCTGTCAAATTAAGGGAGGACTCCAGGTGAAGGCCTCTTTTCATTAGATGATTCTAGATTTCTTTCCTTGGATCCACAGGAAAGGGGTGGCAGCAACAGTCCCTGGCGCTCGCAGGCCTGTACCTCCAGTACGAGCCCCCGCTCCCGCCCAAGCCAGGAACTAGGGGGAGGGGCAGAGGCGGAGCTTGAGCCGGTTAGACGTCCCCCGCGGACGGCCTACTGTGGTGCTACTTTGGCTGAGCGGAAAACCTGGGACGGCCACCCCCTTTCCTACTCCTCCCTGCCCCCCTGCCATTGGCTCTAGGGAGAGGTTGACATCAAAGCCGCGGCCTTATATAAGACAGATCCTGAAGGGGAGTCCGCAGAAGGGTTAAATAGGTCTCGGCCATCGGTGTCCTAGCTCTGGACAGAAACTGACAAGAAGGCAGTGGGTTGTGGGTTTCATCTTCAGCCTTGCCCGCGAATTCCTCAAAGCCAGTGCTGGCAGTGCGCTGCCCGAGAGCCCACGGCTGACTCTCGGCAGTCTTGGGGCGCATGGAGAGGCTTTAATAGGGCTGGTGGCGCAGGCCTGGAGCCACTGCAACATGAACCTCGTGGGCAGCTACGCACACCATCACCACCACCACCACCACCCGCATCCCGCACACCCCATGCTCCACGAGCCCTTTCTCTTCGGCCCGGCTTCGCGCTGTCACCAGGAGAGGCCCTACTTCCAGAGCTGGCTTCTGAGCCCAGCTGACGCTGCACCGGACTTCCCTGCCGGCGGGCCACCGCCCACAGCCGCTGCGGCAGCCGCCGCCGCCTATGGTCCGGACGCCAGGCCTGGCCAGAGCCCCGGGCGGCTGGAGGCTCTCGGCGGCCGCCTGGGCCGGCGGAAAGGTTCAGGACCCAAGAAAGAGCGAAGACGCACAGAAAGCATTAACAGCGCGTTCGCCGAGCTGCGCGAGTGCATCCCCAACGTGCCAGCCGACACCAAACTCTCCAAGATCAAAACTCTGCGTCTGGCCACTAGCTACATCGCCTACCTGATGGATGTGCTGGCCAAGGATGCGCAGGCTGGCGACCCCGAGGCCTTCAAGGCTGAACTCAAGAAGGCGGATGGCGGCCGTGAGAGCAAGCGGAAAAGGGAGCTGGTGAGTCCTGGAGCTTGCACGCTCCAGCCGAGGGTGCGGGCGTGATGAGCACCCGAAGGCGGTGCAAACAGTGAAAGGAAAGGAGGCTGCGTTGCCGGGTGTACAATTTTGGAAGGCTGCGGGAAGTTCTGAGATGGTTACAGCCTGTGACTGTGTGCATGGTGGGAGGCAGATTCGTAATTGAGTTCATTTGTAACGTGGGATGATGTTTGTAAAACTGCGTGAACACTAACTCTTAACCCTTTCAGATATCTTAGGGCAGACAGATAGGGCAGCCTTTAAGAATCTGTTGAAATCCCGGGCCCTGGAAAATGCACACACCACATGCAATATTTTGCTTCCAATTTGGAGGAGTCCTGATCCATCCCTGGGCTCTTCTGTAAACCAGGTTAAGAGTAAGTATAGGAATTTGTTGCTTTAACTTGAGGGTGAATTTATGTGCATGAGCTCAGTTATTGTTTTAAAGGGCCTTTGCTGGAGATGCCAGCCTACTTCTATCATTGCACAGAAAGGGAAACTGAGGCCCAGAGTCAGGGCATGAAGGGCACCTACCGAATGAGTCAGAGATGGAGCTGGCACAAAAGAGCTCAGGTCTTCTCCAACTCCGGAGTACTTTCTGCTGCTCCACACCTGGTTCTGAGGACGACCTCGATGGCTTTTAGTGTAAATAAGCAAGAGCCAGTTTCTGCTTTGGAGATCGTAATTCCTTTTCGGCTTTTCTTGATCCTCTCCAGTGCGGCCGATGCTTACTGGCGCTAGGTTTCTCTACCCAGGGCTTTGGGGACCTCTGAATACGATGATTTCCAGGCTGGCCAACTAGTTTCTCTAGGTTGATGCGCTCAGGGCCGCAGCGCTGTGTAGTCAGACGAAAAGCCTGGCGGGTTTTTTCCTGACCCGCGGGGCCTCGTGGTAAAGTAGGGAAAGCTCACACAGGGAACGAGGAAAGACAGATAGGCACTTAGGCTCTAAATCGCCGCCTGGGCTGGGGGAGATGCAGGCCCCGTTGGCTCTGAGATCCAAGTAGCTCTTGGGCGGATCCCGATCCCCACAGCACGTCGCCGCCGCCCTCAAGTAGCTCAGCCTCGTTCAGGCTGGGGGAGCCTGGTAGGAGGACTCTAGGCTGGGCGGACTCCCGGGATCTGTCGCCTAATCGTCTGAGCTCACAGCGCTGGATCTAAAAGGACTCAACCGCGTTTCTGAGCCCCTATTAAACTAGGTTGGAAAGCCAGTAGGATGGGGGTGGAGGGGGCGAGCGCGAAAACTGTAGGTTCCCACCCCTTTCATCCCAGACCCCTGCTGCCTCCCTTAGGTGCCATAAAGCAAAACCAACGCGTCAGTTTCACCAGAAAATTCTCATTACCAAACCTCTCCAAGCTACCCAGCCGATCCCGGGTCCCAGGAACTTGGCGCATAAAGGCAAATTTATGAGCCTGTTTGCCTATTTCGCAAACAGAAATCCGTCACTTATTTAAAGGCTCCCAGTTACTGCTCCTGACACCTTTTCCCCCACCCCACTTCACGCCGGGCGATTGGAGCAGAAAAATTAAAACCTGTCTCTTTCGCCTCTTTTCTTGTGTGTGTCCCTTGGCAGCAGCAGCATGAAGGCTTTCCTCCTAACCTGGGCCCAGGCGAGAAGAGGATTAAGGGACGCACCGGCTGGCCGCAGCAAGTCTGGGCGCTGGAATTAAACCAGTGAGCCGAGGCCCGCGCCGAGGACCTGGCCATGGCTGGCCAACCCCAGAACCCCCAGAGGAGAGGAAGCGGCCAAAGAGAGCCAGGCTCTGGGTTTCTGCGGCGTGCGCGAGCGTTTCGCCTAGCCTTTGCTGAGCGTTGGCAGGTCGTCGGCTGCAACCACACTCGGATCGCACGTGCAATGTCATTTGAAATAGTTTTTAATACATTAAGAGAAATAAATATATATATATCCACCTCTCCTAACCGAGCGCGGCTCTCAGCGCCACGACGCAAGAGGGAGGGACTGCTGAACCCAAGTGCAAAGACACACCCTTCCAACCCTTCTGGAGCGAATTCGAACTTCAATGCCTTTCCCATTCCGCTATCTGGCTCTCTTTCTCTTTTGACTCTCCTTCAACTTGGTGTCAAGGCCTCCGACGCCCCCCCTTATCTAATTAAAATGCAATAAAGAATCAGTAGTTTCTTGTCTGGGAAAGAGAACCTAAAGCAGGAAGATGATGGGCTGGTCTTTGTTGTCATTCTCCTTCAAATAGTGCGTTTTTAAATTTTATTTTTCTTTTTGTTGCTGCACTTCCTATTTAGTTTCAAGGGAAATGTTTTCTCTCTTCCTTTTTCTTCCTCCCTCCCTTCCTTCCTCCCTCCCTTATACCCTTCCTTCCTTAATAAAAGCTTTTCCCTATGTTGGAAAGTTTTTATGTATTTAAACTACCTACCGTGCCTATTGTGCTCAGGTGTTCGTTTATCCTCCCATCCCCATCCCTTTTCTACCTCAAATCTATATGACCACTCACAGCCCCCTCCCTGTGCCAAAGCAGTATCTATGCTCTTGACTAATAAAAAGTTTTCTGAAATTGCCTGAAGCCTGTGTGATATCTCAGCCCAGATACTCCATGGACTCCATATTCCTACTAGGTGGAAATGTTTGTGTTTCTGTTCATTCTCTTTTTTTCATTTTTCTTTCTTTCTTTCTCTTTTCTTTTCTTTCTTTCTTTCTTTTTTTTTTTTTTGAGACAGTCTCACTTTGTTACCCTTGGTAGAGTGCCAGTGGCGTCACAGTTCACAGCAACCTCCAAATCACTCTTGAGCTCAAGTGATTCTCTTGTCTTGAGAGTCCCAAGTAGATGGGACTATAGGTGCCCACCACAATGCCTGGCTACTTTTAGAGACAGGGTCTTTCTCTTGCTTAGGCTGGTCTTGAATCTGTGCGCTCAGGCAATCCACCCGTCTTGGCCTCCCGGAGTGCTGAGATTACAGGCGGGAGCCACCAGCCCAGCTGCTTCTCCCCTTTTGATAAATACCAAACCACTCTCCAAATCAAGTCAAGGGAAGGGAATAGAGAAGGATTTCTTTCTAGAAAAAAGCGCAACTTTCTCCTTAGGGTATGGGGGTGGTGGTGAGGGAGACAAGGGAACTTAAGGGAACCGGAAGAAATGAAAACTGGAAGGGAATTACTTGACACAGAGGCCAGGCTCCGATTCATGTGGGTCAGTGTTTCCACGTATCTTGGAATTAGTATGCACACTGGGGTCAGCAGTCAGTGGTTTTAAGGGGTTATTGGGAGAGAGGAGAACCTACCACACAGATGAACAGCATCCCCAGGCAAGGAATATGCCTATGTGTATGAAATTCTTGCCCAGGAATATACTTGTGTGTATGAAATTCTGAACTTATAGGTGTACATGAGACAGTACAGCAACTCATAGGGAGCCTGTGACTGTGCAGGGGCTAAGGAGGGTCCGCTTAGCACAGCTTGAAGCAGGCAGTAAGGATGCCACAAGGTGCTGTAGCAGGTATTATTATTTTTATACTTGAATACAACAAGCTTGTGAATACTGATGGTTAAATTGAGGCACTTAAGTTTTTCTCTTGCAACAAATCACTCAACACACGTTTGTGAGAGCATATAGATTTGTGCAAAAGGATGGGGTGCGTAGGTGTATGTGCCAGAGAGTCCGTCAGTCCTTGTGTCTTCACATGCGTACCGATGGCTGAATGTTGGCGTGAATAAATAAAATTTGTCAAGGGGCTCTGACGGTGTCGGGCTAACTGGAGCGTTCAACACCGTCCAGTTTGTGTGTCCACAAATAACAATAATATCGTACCATTAGTTTTGTTTGCAAGGGCTGTGTGCTCAGCCCTCCTCTGTGTCCTAACAGCTTCCGTGATTGCCCGAGGGGACCCCCCGCTCTGCAGTGCTCGCGCTCCTCACCGCTCAGCTCACTGCGAAGGAGACGAAGGAGGCGAAGGAGGTGTCGAGACGTGCGAGCGAGCGTCCCTTGGCATTTTCGTGCTCCACAGCTGGAGCTGCAGCTATGGGCTTGGAGACGAGAAAAGAGACCCCTGGTAGCTCCAGGCCAAGGCCTCGAGGGGTACCAGGCGTGCCCCAGGCGCCTCATCCCAGCATCAGAGTGAATATGGGACCCCATTAGCCTTGGCTGTAAACACCGTGGCAGGGGCTGAGAGGCCACGCGGGCCTTTTCGGACGCGAAGGAGTTAATAAAAGGTGTTTTACGGGCTCGAGGAAACGGTGGGGGAGGTGTGAGCTTCTCTTTACTCTCGCCCCCCCTCCCTTTTTTCTTTTTTCCTCTCACCACCCGCCGCCAGATCAAACAAGCCCGCGATTTAACTAGGGCAACACCTCGCTGTAATGAGCTGGCCGAAGCACCCCTTTCCCGGCCTCGCCTCAGTAGCGGGCCCCAGGCCCCACTACCCCTCCGGGAGGAGCAGGAAGAAAAACCCAAGTTTCTTTCTTCTTCTTCCCCCCCCCCTTCCAAGATTTGGGAATTCTTTTTTTTTTTTTTTTGCAGTTTTTGGCCGTGCCTGGGTTTGAACCCGCCACCTACGGCATATGGGGCCGGTACCCTACCCCTTTGAGCCACAGGCACCGCCCAAGATTTGGGAATTCTTTTAGAAATTTTGCAACGTTTAGTGAGCGAAGCCAAGGAGAAAAGCGATAGAAGTCCCACAGCACAGACAGAAACCTTATCTAGATTCGAACCCAGGACTCCAGCTTAGCTCACACACAAGCTTATGGCTATAGGCAGGTCCCAGCTCCCGCAACTATTTTTAGCATACTGAAGTATCCTAGGCACGGGAAGAATGCGCCTGGGTCCTGCTTTCTTATAGCCAGAGAAAGGAGAGGGGGTTCTGAGGGGCACAACCTGGCAGCCACAGCCAAGTCTGGCATAACCAGGCTTCCTCAGAAACCCTCATCAGGCTGGGCCCTAACCCTCTGTGGGAAGAGAGCAGTGGAGCCCTAAATTTAGTGATGTCAGTTTTGAATCCCAGACCGCAACCTCTAAGTTGAGTCAGGGAACCGCTGCTCAAGGAGAGGTCTCCCCAAGCCTTGCTGCAGCCAGTCAAATGCCCAAACTAGTCCCCAGCTCTCCCCAAAAAGCTGAACCCAGGGACAGGAACAGAGTCACTCCAGGTTTCACAAACCAGGCTGTGCAGGCCAAAGGTCTCCAGACTGGAGATCTAGCCCTTGTCATTGCCACAAGGCTTCTGGGCTTCTGTCCCTCTTCAATCTTTCCTCCTATGAAAGTATCTTTAGAGCCTGTTGTTTACTTTTTAATTCTCTACCCAGGTTTCAACATGGTTTGGCAGACACTTCACCGGCTGTGGCAGAAGCAGTGTTATTACTTATGACCTTTGAATTAAGGAATCATCTTTTTTCTAATACAGGGAAAAAATGGAATGGTCATGAACATAAAAGTAAAATCCAGGAGTTTCGTAAGGAAATGCTCACTGATAGTACAAAGTTTCAACTACAGGACTGTTCTTAAAAAATGAAAAAAGTAGGAAAAGTTATAGTACTCTGATGTGCTATAATTAACAGAATTGCCTAAATAAATCTATCAGTACAGGAGGTTTACTACTCAGCCATCAGAAAAAAAATGTGGCACTTGACATGGAAATTTTTCATGATATAGTGGGAAAACCCCCTCTCATGTTACTAAACACTGTCCATTGTAACTCCCTTTGTGTATAAATAAATAAATAAGCAAACAAATATCATTCATGTAGAAAAAGTGGAAGAATATACATCAAAACATTTATACTTGTACCTCTGACTTGTGAGATTAAGGTTAATTTTTACCTTTCCTCTTGCTTAGCTATATTTTTCTCAATTTTAAAAATGATGAATAAGTATTACTTTTGCAATAAAAATTAAGCTGTAATTGCCTTCTAATTTCTTCTGTTGAGAGGGTACTTTTAGTACCCTATTCAACACACATTTACTGAGTGCCTGCCATGTACTAGGTGCTGTGGGGATAAAGACAATGAATTAGAACGGATCCTATTAATGATCCTCAGTTAACATACTATAGTAAATATTTGTCTCAAAGAGCTTTATTATTTCTTCCACACACCAAATTTAGTCTTTTTCTATCCACATTCAAAACCTATTGGCAAATGAACTAATAATAGTTAAGTATATTCAGCAAACCTTTTAAACCCTTAGCACGCATTATTTCATGTAATCCTCACAGGATCCTATGAGGTCAATATTGAGGCAGTTGAAATTCAGAGAGGTGAAGGACTTTGTTCAAGGTCACATAGATGGTAAAAGACAGATTGGGTTTGCAGGTTTGGCTGCTTCCAGAGATGTGGTTTTTCCCTACATCTGGGAGCACTGCTAAGGGGCATGTAGGGGTGTGTGTGTGTGTGTGTACACACATTGTACCCCCAAACAGCTGCTTTCAGTCTGATCTTCCTTGGTCCACAAAGTAAGGCAGAGATAAAAAGAAGGAAGGAGTTATGTAAAGGACTCTGGGATTCTAACTCTAGCCTTTCCCCAGCACCTTCTTCTCCTGTCAGAGGTGGATCCTATCTATAAAATGAGGAAGAGGGTAGTGTCCAGGATCTCCAGGATTTTTCCTGTCTGTAACATTCTGATCCCAGGAGTCTATTTTCTCTGGGTGAAAAACTCAGCATGTGATTCTTTGCAGCAGCCTCTGGTGTTTGCAGAGCACATTACCCCCGTTTTCCTCCTATAAGCTAGAAAGGAGCCAGGGCAGAAATGATGTTCCCCATGGACAGATGGGGCAGAAAGGCTCAGAGAGTTGATGTGACCAGCTCAGAGTCACAAGGCCAGTCAAAAATTGAGCGGGAAATAGCAGGCAGGTCTGCAGGCTTCCAGCCCAGGGTTCTCTTAGATAAAAGCGCTGGGTACTCTCTACACAACCAGCAGTTAAACTTACAGTCTTGCTAAATCTTTATAAAAGAAACGAAACTAAGAAAACAGCTAGTCTCATTTTTAAATGAAAAGTGACTGGGAAGAAAAAAAATACGCACCCTGTAAAGTGTCTAAAACCAGCCTCCTGATTTAGACCCAATTTGTTTGAAAAAAAAATTTTCAGTTGAGAGTTTTTACAGCTGAGCTCGCCCAAACCCATAAAAAACAAGGGTTATATGGGAAATAGTGAGACTCTTAACTATAATACACAGTGTCTAATGTAAGCAGACATAGACACTATATAAAGCTCCTACAAATGTTATTAAAACAAACAGAAATACACATTTATCCCCCACAGAATGGACAAGGGAAGGCATCGGACTTTAGAGGAATCCTGGAAGTCTTAAGTTCACTGAAATGTTCAAAGCCCTAACGCTGAGATTAACAAAGATCTTTACCAATGATTCAAACGTATCCCTCATTTTACAGATGGGAGACTGAGCCTCACAAAGAAGGACTTGCCCAAGGTCACACAGCGAGTTATACTCTTCTTTCACATTTGTGTAGTTAACACCTTCTTCTTCTAGTGCAGGGTATACAATACGGTGGCCAAGAGGCCCTGCTCAAGTTACTGAACACTTCTGAACTTCAGTTTCTCTATCTACAAAATGAGAGAGATCATTGCCCCAACTTCCTGGGGTTTGTGAGAGGTGAGAGATAACGCTCAGCACATGGTGCCTGGTAAAGCTATTTTTATTGTTTTATTTAATTCTCACAATAGCCTTGTGAGGCATTAAGGACTTATGTTGGTTTCTTTATTTGTTTTGGAGAAGCAGGACCTATTTCCAATAGGCACAGAAAATCTCAGTAACCTTCCCAAGGGCACACAGCCAGTGAGTACATTCCAGGTTCAAAGCCTTTATATTCCACATCATTAAGGTAACCAAAGAGTAGGCAGACTGCAGTGGTTGAATTTCTAAAATTGTTTAAGGCAGCACTGCACTCTGCTATGCATAATGTGAGCCACAAATGTGAGTTATCTATGCATTTAAAAGTTTTCCAGTAGCCAAATTAAACATGTAAAGAGAAATAGGCAAAACTATTTTTAAGATATTTTATTTAATTCAATATATCAAAAATAGAATTTCAACATGAATTAGTATAAAAATTATTAGTGAGATATTTTACACTTTTTTCATATGAAAGCCTTAAAAACTGGGGAGTATAATTCACACTTAAAGCACATCTCAGGGACACAACCACAATTCTGATTTTTACCTGTTGTGTGGAAATTGTATAACCTAATGGTTTGTACCTTCACGTTTATCTGAAATTAAAAAGAAATGCAAAAAAAGAAACAGTTAATGTACTCCATGAATATGTGCAATTGTCAATTAAAAATAAAATTTTTAAAAAAGCATATTTCAGTTTGGACCACATTTCAAGTATTTAATAGCCATGCATGGCTAGTGGCTACCACAGTGGACAAGGCAGGTTTGAAGTCCCAAGGAGCAGGAGTATTAAACATGGAGCTTCAGTTAATCATACTAATAAATAGCCATGTTTTTACTGAGCATTTACTGTATGTTAGGCAGCGTGCTCAACATACAAGGCTCATTACCTTTCCCTCAGAGATACAGAGAGTAGGTGGTTTATTCAGTCACATCACTATTAAGTGGCAGGGCAGGGGTGCAGATCTAGACCTCCCTGACTCCCAAACCCACACTTTTAGTTGCAGAGTTGTTCCATGACTCCCAGAGACATTGGAGGGGCTACAGTTGGGCCATCAATGTGGAATATCTTTTGAAGTGTCTCATCTAGTTCTAGATCCAAGTCTACTATGAGTCAGGTGACACTGGGCCAATCACCCCCTTGGATCCCAGTTTTCTAATCTCTGAGATGGATGAACAACACCTTCCTCGCCCCCACAGAACTTTTGTTAGGCTAAAATGGGAAGAGATCTTTGAAAGTGTTTTGAAATATGGAGAATCTAGCATAAGAGATCTGGCTAAGGTCAACAGGGAGGTCTAGACTGGCCCAGGGCCTGTACTCACAACCACATAAGCTAATTAAATGAGCTTTATGGCATTGGGGAGTATTTTATCCTTGATTAGCCCCACAACTCTCTTCTGTAAAAGAGACGGCAGAATAGCTCCCAGAAATGTAAAGATCCTATAAAGATGAGACAATGATTGAAAAGCTCTTAGTCCCGCCCAGAACAGGGCTGGTGGTAAGCATGAGCTACTACTATTGACTGTTGTAGTTGGGGTTGGGCTGCAGGGCCTCATCAGAAACAACAGGGAGGGTAGCGGTTCCTGGCCCCTGAACCAGGCTCTCCACTGAAGGTGGATTCTGGCAGTCGGATTTGGGGGCATGGAGGTGTGTGTGGGAGTGTGAGAACAGTTAGTGTGGTGGAAAAGCAGTGAACCCGGAAACCAAAAGAAGGGGGTTTCAGTTTGCTTGGTGACTTTGGGTACTTTCCTCACCTCCTCTGGACCTCAGTGTCATTTGTAAAACAAGAGCATGGGACTGGATATCTAAGTCCTTTTCTGTATTGTCTGTTTATGATTTTTGCAGTGGTATTAATCAAAGCATTCCCTAAATACAGCATCTCTAAGAGGGTAGGAAATACACCTGGAGTCTTTCCACGTGGCCTGGGTCTGCCACCGACTGAGGGGAGGGCGCCACCTGGCGGTCTTTACTTACTTCCTTGCACTCTCAGCGCAAAGAAACCAGCAAGGATCCCACATTCCCTCACACAAGGTGACCCGCAGCCCAGGGGGGGTTCTAACGTCTTCTGGCAGTTCAGGGGTCCAGCGAAGGAAACTCAGCAAGTTCATTGAACCAGGAGAACTTGGTGAAAGTCTAACTCCTGAAGAATATTAGGGTTTTGCCATCCAAGATCTCTGAGGCCCTCTTCTCTAAAGGTACCTTAGGGGTAGGGGCCTATGTTTCCTTACTATGCAAAATCTAAAATGCATCACACATTTTTTTTTTTTTGTCCCTTTGTACGGAAGCCATTGGACAAAACATAATCTTCTTTTGGTAGCTCAAAATCATGTCACTACTGTACTGGGCTAAAAAAATGCAGAAAATAGTTTCCCACTGCAGGAAATATCCCACCTTGCTGGGATCCCAAGTTCTTCTGACAGCTTTTACTGCTCTTCCATCTCCCCAGCATGGCCAATATTGCCCTTCTTTCTGTGGTAGAGGTGCATAGTGGAATCAGATTGACCTGGGTTCAAATCCTGGCTCACCATGAGACCCTGGGTAAGTCACCTGACTCCTCTGAGCCTCCGTTTTCCCACCTGGGAAATCAGGGATGATAATGGCTTATTTGAAGGTTTGTTTGAGGACTATTGACCATACATTCTAGCACAGTGTCTACTTCCTAATAGGTGCCTAACAAACAATAGGTATATTTCTGCAGCTCTGCTGTCCTATCTTTTCATATCCAGCTTTAGAAATATTCCTAGGTGAAAATATGAATAATATGCATTTAAACGATAATATTAATGACCAGAGATAAAATACTCTTTTTTTTTTTTTGAGACAGAGCCTCAAGCTGTCCCCCTGGGTAGAGTGCCATGGCATTACAGCTCACCGCAACCTCCAACTCCTGGACTCAAGCGAGTCTCCTGCCTCAGCCTCCCAAGTAGCTGGGATCACAGGCGCCCGCCACAATGCCCGGCCATTTTTTGGTTGCAGCCGTCATTGTTGTTTGGCGGGTCCGGGCTGGGGATTCGAACCCACCACCTTAGGTGTACGTGGCTGGCGCCTTAGCCGGTTGAGCTATAGGTGCCGAGCCATAAAATACTCTTAATTGGGGCAGTGCCTGTGGCTCAAGGAGTAGGGCACCAGCCCCATATACCGGGGGTGGCAGGTTCAAGCCCGGCCCCTGCCAAAACTGCAAAGAAAAAAAATCCCAAAAACTCTTAGTTGAAGATGATGGAGACTCTTTGAAACTATTTAAATGGACTTAGCCAAGTTCAACTTCATCTAGTTTAGATAAATCCCAGTAGGCAGGCTGGGGTCTTACCAGTAATTGCCTTTGTGGGTCCTCATTCTTTGGGCTTCACTAAGCTTCATTAGATACTATTTCACTTTCTGGCAGTTGCCTGTGGACATGACTGAATTTGGGCCCTGCGGAACCAGCCCCAGCACAACTGACTTGACCAGGACGGCTTCCCCTGATGGTCCACTCTTGTATCCCACCAGTCACTTAGGCAGCAGAGGGTCTGGCTGGGCACAGGTGCCCTCCCACTGCTCACTTAACAGGGGCCAATCTTGCTGGTGGCCATGAGCCCTCAGGAAGTCTCATTAGCCGTCTTAGCTTAATTAAGCTCATTACATTTGCTAAGCCTCATTGGCTTCTATAAGACTTTAAGAGCCCATTATGCACCAGTCCTTCCTCAGAAGCAGGGCTGGCTCAGCTCTCTGAGCCTTCTTCACAGGTCTTGTGATTGTGGAGGCAGCAGCAGGACTGCTCTCCACTCCTTACTGAGGCTTAACTCTGAAATTCCCAGCTCCTGGGGGATAAAGTCCATTCCTTTAGGCACCAGGTCCATAGCAGGCCCTCAAGCATCTTCATGACCATATTTCATTGTGTGGTCTGTGGGATTTTTTTGGGCCTGGTTTTTAATAATAGCACATTTGGTGATTACAGAGTTCAAGCCCCTTTTCCCGGTATGAGGCTTTCTGCTCCTCACTCACTGTTGTGTTGGCCTGGATTCTCTTCACTCTCATCTCACCAAATCTATTTCCCTCAAGGGCCTGCTTAGGAGCCTCTGCTTCCAGGAAGCTCCCTTGATTTTCAGAATGTCTTTTCCTTCCTGTTTCTCTTTTACTCTGAATCATACAGATACTGTATGCCATACATGCAATTGGTAAATAGATGCTTTGATATACCTACAAATATGGCCATAGTCACAAAATACAAGTGTGTGTGCACATTCATATATACGTGTGCATAAATATACAAACTATACATATTACATACAGTAGGTATATAGATACATAGTATATGTATCTATACAGGTATATAGGTATTTCTTTTTTTTTGGACAGAATCTCACTATGTCGCCCTTGGTAGAGTGACGTGGTGTCACAGCTCACAGCAACTGCAAACTCTTGGGCTTAAGTGATTCTCTTGCCTTAGCCTCCCAAGTAGCTGGGACTAACAAGCGCTTGCCACAATGCTTGGCTAATTTTTGTGTTGGTGGTGCAGTTGTCATTGTTTAGCTGGCTGAGGCTGGATTCAAACCCGCCAGGCTTGGTGCATGTGGCTGGTGCCGTAACCACTGTTCTACAGGCACCAAGCCCATATATAGTATTTCTATGCTGATATGTGTGTCTTTCTATGTCGTTAAATATTATTTTTGAATTATGACATACATACAGTACTTTTTTTTTTTTTTTTGAGACAGAGCCTCAAGCTGTCCCCCTGGGTAGAGTGCCATGGCATTATAGCTCATAGCAACCTCCAACTCCTGGGCTCAAGCGAGTCTTTTGCCTCCACCTCCCAAGTAGCTGGGACCACAGGCGCCCGCCACAACGCCTGGCTATTTTTTTGTTGCAGCCGTCATTGTTGTTTGGCGGGTCCGGGCTGGGGATTCGAACCTGCCACCTTAGATGTACGTGGCTGGCGCCTTAGCCTGTTGAGCTATAGGCGCCGAGCAAGGTTTCAATTTGTTATTCATCAGGAGTGACTGAAATAAAAAATATAATTGAGTCCCATCATCACCATGGAAATGGCTTTAAGAGAAAGCTGGTCAGATAAATATTACAGTTTCTCATTTTCAGTCAGTAATTAGTTGCCACTGATAGACAGCCACGGGTCTATTAAGAATGATTAAGATACGTTGATATATATATCTATATATATATATATATAAAATATGTGTGCATGTAGCATGCCTGTTCACAGAAGGAAACTAGGCAATACTTATTTCCTAGTTGATTGCATCATAAAAGATGTCTCTGAGAACATTAGACTATGCGTCCTTGAAAAAGGCTTTGCCTCCCTCATTATGAAGAATCTTCCTTTGGCAGTCAACTGTGCGGGGTATGTGATGTTGTTTCCTTTACATCCTGACTTCATTGTCATGCACTGACCAGCAGTGTCTAATAGATAGGAAGTCAGCCCAGCAACGGAAGTGACAGACTATGCTGTCATCCAACTGGTGATGATAGGAGTATTCTTGGGATTTGGAAGCGTTCCCTTTGCAGTGTTACACATACCAAAATAGGCAGCTCAGTAGTCCATAATACCCTTCACAGACACAGTAAAGCCTTGGTATAGGTCCCTAATCCCATCCAATTTGGTAGATCTTAACCAGTCACTGAGGCCTCTGAATTCCCTTTCAACTCCAACTTTACCCACATCTGTTACTAGACAGGTATAAGCAAAATCAGGAGGGTACACAAAACACAAGGATGTGGCCCCAGCAGTACCTTCTGATGCTAGATTCTCTGTAAAGTAGTGCCATAACTGGGCCCTCCTGTCTATAAGCAGAACAGGAAGTTCTGCTTATATTTATCTTTGAAGGTAAAGTTGAGAGCCTAGGTGGGGAAATATCTGATGACACCAGCCAGGTTAACAGATCAGAAAGATAGGACTCCCTGCTCCTTGGGGATATGGACCTTGCAATCTATATGTCCTTGTATTGCTTTTCTGGGGTGATTTGCTTGCTGACGTACTGCACCTGCAGCAGCAGCTCGACCCACTCAGATGGGCACTACCACCATTTTGAAGATGGCCCTGCCAACTCTACCTGCTAAGAAGTCTTTGATGAAGGACAGAGCAGCATTTGCCATGTTGAAAGGAAAGAGAAGGCAGCATGTGACTGCAGGACAGGCCTGGGATGTGAACTGGCTTTGACTCCAGGGCTCTCACCAGCCTCATTTTTCAAAAAGCTTGCTAAATTTTGTATTGCATTAAATTTATAGATTACTTGGGGACAACTGATGTCTTAACAGTCTTGAATATTCCCATTCATAAACATAGTATATCCCTATTTACATTTTTAATTTCTCTCAGCAATGTTTGTAGTCTGCAGAGTACAGTTTTGAGTATCTGTTACTAAATTTATTCCAAAATATGTCATATTTTTATTCTTTTGTATATGATACTATTTTTAAATTTCAATTTTCAATTGTTTGTTGCTAATATACATAGTATATAGAATACAATTGGTGTTTTATTACCAGTATATTTAAAATACTTACAGATCTTATTCTCTAACTTTAGTAGTTCTTTAATAAACATTTTAATTATTTTCTTATAGATGATCATTTTGGGCATCTAAAGACAGTTTTGCTTTATTTTGTCCACTCTGCCTATTTCACTGCCTAATCCCTCCAATATAATACTGGGTAGAAGGCGTAAAAGCAGACATTCTTGTCTTGCTCCAGATCTTAGGGAGAAAGGATTCATTTTTTCATCATTAAGTACAATGTTACCTTAGGTTCTTTGTGACTAGTTTTTGTCAGATTGAGTTCTATTCCTAGTTTGTGAAGAATATTTTTTAGAAGTGAATTTTGTCAAATGTTTTTACTGCATCTATTCAGATGACCATAGGTTTTCCATATAGGGTTTTTTTAGACTGTTAATATGGTCAATTACATTAATTTTTTAATATTAAGGCAAACTTCCATTTCTAGGATAAGTCCTATTGGTCACACTGTCATAATGTATGGAAAGGACTATCATGACCAATATTTTTTCTTTATATTATGAAATATGATTTACTTAAATTTTATTGAGAATTTTTATGTCTATTTTCATGAGGAGCATTAATCTCTAGTTTCCCTTTCTTGTAATGTATTTGTCTGGCTTTGATATCAAGGTAATGCTGGAGTCATAAAATAAATTGAGAACTCTTCCATTCTCTGGGAAAAAAATAGTGTTGCTGTTAATTCTTTTTTAAATATTTGGTAAATTCACCAGTGAAGCCAACTGGGTCTAGGAATTTTCTTTGTTAGAAGATTTTAACTTGTCAATTCAATTTCTTTAATAGGTGTAGAGATTGTCAGATTATCTATTTCTTCTTGAATGAACTGTGATACTTTGTGTCTGTCGTGTCTGTCGTTCATTTGTCCATTTCAGCTAAGTTGTTGAATTTGTGGGAATAAATTTCATTCTTTTATGTTCTCTTAATCTCTGTAGGAATAATTGTGATGTCTTCCCTCTCATTTCTAACTTTGTATCATCTCTCTTCTTTTCCCCATGAGTCTCACTGGAAACATCTTTTAGTGGAATTGATTTTTATATATTCGTTTAAAATATTTAATTAATTTCTATTCTAGTCTTTAATATTTTCTTTCTTTTACTTTCTTTGAGTTTCATTTGTTCTTATTTTTCTACTTTCTTAAAGTAAAATCTGATGTTATTGGTTCAAGAACTTTCTTTTCAAATATTAGCATTTCAGTGGCATAGCAGTTCCTCTAAGAACAGCTTTGGCTACATTCCACAATTTTCAATGTTTCCTTGTCTTTTCCTTTCAGTTGAAAATACTTTCTAATTTCCTTTTTTGTTTCTTCTTTAACTCATGGGTTAATTAGGAGCCTATTATTTATTTTTCAAACACTGGACAATTTTCCAGATATCTTTTTTAAATTAATTTTTTAAATTTAATTTCATGGGGCCAGAGAATAAACTTGGTATTTTCTGTCTTTTTCTTCTATAAATTCTTTAGACAGCTGTTGGAAATCTCCTATTATTGTAATTGTGGTTTGTCTGTTTCTCTTTTCGATTGTAGCAGGATTTTGTTTCATATATATTTTTAAGATCTGTTGCTAGATGACTACGTGCATAAAATTGTTATCTCCCTTTGACAAACTGACGTCTTTATTACCTTGAAAGATACTTTTTGAACCCTAGTAATATTCTTTGTTTTGAAATCTAGTTTGTCTGATGTTAATATAGCTATTCCAGCTTTCTTTTGATAGGTGTTAGCATGGCATATCTTTTCCTTTTCTTTTTTTTTTTTTTAATTTATATAGGGTCCTACTCTGTCACCCAGGCTGGAGCACAATGACACAATCACTCCTCACCCTAACCTCCTCAACCTTCCAGGCTCAAGTGATCCACCCACCTCAGCCTCCCAAGTAGCTGAGACTATAGACACACACCACCTCCTAATTTTCTTTGTCATGTAGAGACAGGGTCTTGCTATGTTGCCCAGGCTGGTCTCAAACTCCTGGCATTAAGTGATTCTCCCACCTTAATATTCCAAAGTTCTGGGATTGCTGGGATTATGGATATGAGTGAACATTCTTGATCTGTTTTTCCATTCTTTTACTTTATACCTATTTTTTGTATTTACATTAAAAATGGGCTTGATATAGGCAGTTAATTCTTGGACCTTGCCTTTTTATGCAATTTGAAAATCTCAGCCATTTGCATTTAGTGTGATTACTACATTTGTATTTAAATCTACCATGCTGCTAGGTTGTTTTATATTTGTCCCATATGTTCTTTCTTCATATTTCTCTTTTGAATTAATTATAAAATATAATATCACATTATCACCTTTGTTGGCTTGTTAGCAACTCTTTGTGTTTATTTTCATTGTTTGCTTTGTAGTTTACATTATATATCTTCAACTTATTATAGTCTATCATCAAGTCGTATTTTATTACTTCATGTAGAGTACAGGAATCTTGCAATAGTGTACTTCCATGTCTTTCCTCGGGACATTTTTGCTATGGTTCTATATTTTATGTGTAAATTTGTTGTAAATGTAAAATACATTGTTTCTATTTTTACTTTAATCAGTCAATTACATTTTAAAGAGATTTTAAAAATAGAAAGGAGCCTTTTATGTTTATCAATGCACTTAAACTTCTGGTGCCTTTTATTCTATTGTGCAGATTCAGATTTCCATCCGACATAATTTTCCTTCTGCCTTAATATTGAATGTAGTGAAGATATGTTGGTGATTAATTCTGCCAGTTATTCTGTATTTAAAAAGCTTTTATTTTGCTCTTTATTTTGAATGATTCCTATGGTGTATAAAAGTCTAGGTTAAACTTCTTTTAAAATTCAGTATTTAAAAGATGCTGCTCCACTGTCTTCTTTACTTGCATTTTTTCCCACAAAAGGTTTACAGTAATTCTTATCTTTTTCCTTCTATGTACACTGTGTCTTTTCACTATTGCAGCTTTTAAAATTTTCTATTACTGCTTTAAGGAAAATTAAATACCAAGTGCCTTCTTTTATTTTGTTGTTGTTTCATTGAGCTGCTTACATCTATGAATTCACGGCTTTCAGCAAATTTGGAAATTTTTCGATGATTATTTCTTCATAGATTTTTTTTCTATCCCCTTCCTCTTGTCTTCTTCTTCTGGGGCTTTAATCACATCTATGTTAGACCTCTTGAAATTCTTGTACTGCTCACTGATAATTCTATTTTTCCCTTGATCATTTTTCTCTCTGTTTCACCTTCAACATATTCTATTACTGTGTCTTCAAGTTCAGCAGTTGCTATGGTCTAAATATTTTGTCTCCAAAAAAATCCAAATTTTGAAATCTAATCACCAGTATGTTGGTATTAGGAAGTGAGTCTTTGAGAGGTCATGAGGGTGGAACCCTCATGAATGGGATTATTGCCCTTATAAAGGAGACTCCAGAGAACTGCCTTACCCCATATACCATATGATGACATAGTAAGAAGCTGCCATCTATAAGAAAGCAAGCCTTCACCAAACACCAAATCTATTGGCAACTTGAAGTTGGACTTCTCAGCCTCAGGAACAGTGAGCAATAGATTTCCATTGTTTATAACTTGCCCAATCTAAGGTATTTTGTTACAGCAGCTGAGCATACTAAGATACCAATCTTTTCTTCTGGAATGTCTCATTCATTTTTAATACCATACAATTGTTTTTCATCCCAAACATTCTTTTGTCATCTCTAAAAGTTTAATTTCTGCCAATTTTAATATATTGCATGCTTATGTTTTTTTTTTTTTTTTTTGAGACAGAGCCTCAAGCTGTCCCCCTGGGTAGAGTGCCGTGGCATTACAGCTCACAGCAACCTCTAACTCCTGGGCTCAAGTGAGTCTCTTGCCTCCGCCTCCCAAGTAGCTGGGACCACAGG
>CAUYTI010076406.1:0-20219 GCA_963575145.1 Galago senegalensis | reverse complement strand
TCCCCCTGGGTAGAGTGCCGTGGCATTACAGCTCACAGCAACCTCCAACTCCTGGGCTCTAGCGAGTCTCCTGCCTCCGCCTCCCAAGTAGCTGGGACCACAGGCGCCCACCACAACGCCCGGCTATTTTTTTTTTTTTTTGGTTGCAGCCGTCATTGTTGTTTGGCGGGTCCGGGCTGGGGATTCGAACCCGCCACCTTAGGTGTACGTGGCTGGCGCCTTAGCCGGTTGAGTAGGCGCCGAGCCCTGTTGTCAGCTCTTTGGCCTGACAGTGGGTGGTTCTGGAAGTCCCTCCTTCCCTGAGCATGGGAACAAGGCTGAGTTGAGTGTCTGTCATCCACCCTTTCTGTTTCCCAGCCTTCTTTCCTCCTACTCTGGCACTGAGGCACCAAGGTGGAAGTGATGGAGCTTAGAGGGCACAAGGACCAGTGATGGTGTTGGTGGCCAGCAGAGGGGAGGAGCTGCCAAGGTAGGTCCCTGTTTTGCAGCTCAGACACCATGATGATGATATGGACCAGGCCCTGCTAATGAAGAGCTCTGAGCTGCTCAAGAGACAAGGCAGGAATTGCCAACTATCACAGGAGACAGAGGAGAGGGACATTCACAAGGACCAGAGCATCCAGAGGCTTTGGGCAGGACACCGCGTGGGACCTGAGACCCAGCCAGGAAGGGACGGTGCAGAACATCTGCTGCCTCCTCTGTGCAGAGGGTCGCACTGCCCAGGCATCATTCTCTGCCCGGAATGAAAAGTGCCTGCTCTCGGCATTGGGTCCATCCAGAGAACCAAGAGCTGGCTCTGTGTTGGTGGCAGGGCTAGGGAGAGTCAGGCTCTACAACTCGTAGTCCCTTCCCCTATATCCTGACAGAGACAGCTAACCCCAGCTGCAATGGGTAGCAGCCAAATCAGAATTCTGAGGGGGCGGGAGGTGCCTTCTCAGGCTGGCCTAGTGTCTCAGGGTTCCAAGAAGGGAGCTGCTGTCTGTCAGGAGGCCGGGGTACCCCCTCTGTCCTCCAATCTCTTGATTCTGCCAGATGGACACCAGATGGCACTGGGATTGGTGGCCATGAGCCAGGGCTAGACCTGGATAGAAGTCAGTCTTCTGAGCTGATAGCCACCCCCTGCTTCCTATAAGCTCCCAAGGCCTCCTGATTCAGAATCCCTAGTGCCCCAGGATGGGTTGTCAGGGGAGCCTGTTTCAGGGAGCCTGCATGCCAGTGGTGGCATCCGGGTTGGGGGGCACTCCAGGACCCTATGGTAGTAGACTTTGCAGAGACAGGCACACATGGAGACAGCCCTGACAAGTGGAAGCCAGGGGTCTATAGCCAGAGGCCTTCCAGAGGGACAGAGCACATGGTGTGGACACCTCCTGAAGCCCACACTGTCCAGCCCTGTGAGATATGGACAGGTCTCCAGACCCCTGGCTTGGGCTGCTCTACTTGTTACCCATGACCGATAGGCTTTTCAGCTGCAGTGGTGGGGACAGCCCAGAAAAGGGCAGAGGAGATGCCTCATGTGAGAAGGGACAGAGAGATTTTTACGTCTACCTGGGATGAACATGTCACAGTTACAGCCTCTCTGGTCCCCTCAGCTTCGTGCACTGTGAACCCTGCTCCAGGCAGTTGGGAAGGCTGGGCCTGGTGATCAGGGTACTCCACTACCCAAAGTCCTCATGGCATGGCAGGGGGCTGTGGCTCTGGCTCTCCCTGCCTGGACCACTCATTAGTAGCCTGTCCCTAGGCTGGCCCCGGGTGACCCCTTGCCTCTGTTTCTAGCCCCTAGTCCATATGCCCCCTCACAGAAGGGCCGTGCAGCCCCAGGCTAAGGAAAAGGAAGCCAAGATAGATGGGGCTGTAGAGCATCACTCTGCAAAGTGAAGTCACCATCCCACAACCCACGGCACTGACATGTTCTGGGAACTTCTCAGAGATGCAGAATCTTAGGCCCCACCCTAGATCTAGCGAATCAGACCTGAATCTAGAGGTGATCCCAGGCCAGGTGCATCCTTGAAGTCTGGGATGTCTGAATTAGTGTCAACACAATTCCTTGATTTTTTCCTGGTAGCTTGGCTTTTCCTTCAAACTGACTCACTTCACAGAGCCCCAAAGTACAGAGCCGTAACTGAGAGAGTATGTGGAAATGCCAGTTTGTCTTGGCCACCCCTGCCCCTAAGGCCTGTCTGCTAAAATCCAGAGATCCCCATAACAATTTGCAAACCATTGCACAACATGCCTACCATCACCTGGCAATTCCGCTTTACAGAAAGGAAGGCTCGTGTCCCCCCAACACATACACACAAATGTTCCCAGCAGCTTACAGCAGTGAACAGCCAAACACGCAAAGTGAGTGTTTACCAACAGGAGAACAGATATAGAAAATGTGTCACAGTCACACGGGGAACCCAACGCAGCCATGAAAAGGAACCTGCAGCTCCACACAGTAGCGATGACTCTCACAGAGGTAACACACCAGACCCCAAACAGTAGAGACCACAGGCTTTAATTTACATGAAGTTCAAAGTCAGGGAAACTCATCTATTGGGATGGAGGAATAAATAGTAGCTACATTTGCAAGGGAGTTTGAGTAGGGTCCTGGGGGCTCCAGAGAACTACTTAGTGGGACAATATCCCTCAAACACACGCGCGCACACACACACACAAGTTCACTGAGCTGCGTGCACTTCCCTGTAGTCACTCCTAATGAAAAAGACTATAAGCTGAACCCCAGATGAACCTCCTGTGCAGAATGGAGATGGCTGACGTCCAGCCTCCCCCTAGCTACCCTCTACCTCCAGTTTGCCTCCTGGATAGTCCCACTCTCCTTCTATCCTCAAATGAGAAAAACTCCTGAATATATCAGGTGTCCCCACCCAGCAAAGGCTCCTCCAGGAACTGGCGGGGGTGGTGGTGTGGCAGACTCCCCTGTTTCACTTTCTCAAGCCTCCTCCGCTCCCATCTGCAAGCCTGGGCCTCTCTCTAGGCAGGCCTGGGACTCTGTGGCCTGGGGCCTCTCCAAGCTGGGCAGCTGGCCTCAATTAGGTCACTGATAATGCAGTCCAGCCCCAGTGAAAGCAACGCCTGGGAAACCCAAACTCACTCGGAGGGCTTTTGTTAGCAGGTCACTTCCTGAAGCCTCCCTGGAACCCTCTCTGGGTGTTGGGAGGACACTGGCAGTGGTGGGTGCCGTGGGGTGGGGGGAGAAGGACGGGGGAAGGGAAGAAGAAGGGAGAAAGGGGTGGGGAGGAGAAAGGCAGGAGGCAAGTGGGGGCCTAACCAGCAGAATCTTCTCCCACCTGCTGCTTGCTAATGGGCAATTATTTTTTTCTGGTCCTAATTAACACTGCAAGTCCCCATGTGCATGGATGGGGAGGGCTGTAAGGAAGAGGGAGCTGAGTGCCAGTCACAGGCCTTGGGCTCTGATGGACAGAGATCAGCATGGACAACTTTGCACGTCACCTGCTGTGCCCTGTAGTCATCCCCACTGCTCAGTCCACCCCAATACCATGCCCACAGCTCCCACCATCAGTGTTTTGACTCTGCCTCTGCCCTCATCACAGTGACTTACCATTATCTCTGGTTTGTCACTGTGTAATGGGAAATCCAGAGCAGGAGGCACCAGCCCAGGACCCATGCTGGGAGCAGCAGTGATGGCTGCCCCTGGACCCACAGGGCTCCTGTACTGGGCAGGGAGGGCAACATCCTCAGCCTGGGAAATCTGCAGAGGGGAGCAGGCCTCAGAGAAGGTGGGGGAGGGGGCCCCCCAGGACAGCTGGGAAAGGCTCAGTCAGTGTGACTGTCTGATGACTGTGACTCAACAGTCAGGCTGAATGAATGGGGCTTCCTCATCCCGACCTCGGACCTCCTCGGACCTCGGGTGGCTGCCTGGTCTTCCCTCCTCAGAACTGCAGGGAGTCCTGTAGTTCTTGGTCCAGCTCCTACTCTGTCCCCTCCCCTGGCCTGAACTACCCAAAGGGAACACATACCCAAATATAAAACACTAAAAACATCTCCTCTACCCTAACACATGTCCCACAGGATGTGGGCTGCAGATCCAGGGCTGGATCGGGCAGCACCGGGCAGCACACCCATGGCTCCTGCACACTGACAGCAGCAACAACTAACACGTGTGCCATGCCCAGCTTGCTGAGACAGGAAAGGGCCTCAGCTCAGCCTATCTGGGCTCCCTTGAGGGGTGAGTGGATGGGGATGGTGGCACCAGCTCTGGGCAAGGAGGAAACTACAGTGGCTTTTTCACTTTTTTCAGAGACACAGCTGGATTTCCTGCCAGGTGCTCTTTCTGTTGTCCCCAGTACTACTCATGGACACACGGCCAGTGTGGCCTCCTCCTTCCCAAGCAGTGATTGATTGTGGCGATTTATGACTGCCAGGCAGTGGCCACATGCTCTGTACCGGCTAACCCATGAGTCCTTTTACTATCTCTTTGAAGAGGGAATCATCTCCATATCCAATCCTCCTCAAAGGCGAGAAGACTCAGGCTTCAGGTGCAGGCGGCTCCCCTCTAGACACACAAGCTCCTGGTAGCCTGGAGCGGGATGCTCACCAGGCCTCCACAGCCCTGCTGTACTGCTCGGCTGGAGGGCTGGAGGGCTGGAGGGCCTCTTCTGCTCCGAGGGCAGCCTCTCCAGAGGTTGGGGGATAAAAGCTCAAGTCCACTGGGAGAGGGAGGAGCCCCATCAGGGGGCTGGGGCTTCTATTGCTCCTAAAGGCCCCAGAAAGTGTGTGGGAGCCCCTACTTCCTCAGACTCTGCGACACTGAATGTGCTTGGGCTCTCTCGCCTCACCAAGTGACCTGCTTGCTTTTCAATCATCTCTGTACTTCCGAGACCTGCCCTTGTTTCCGGGATCCATGCCCCTCTAAGCTGCTCCCTCAGGCCCACACCTGCCTGTTTCCATCTTCATTTAGTCTTTGTTTTGTTTGAGACCGAGCCTCAAGTTGTCCCCTTGGGTAGAATGCTGTAGCATCACAGCTCACAGCAACCTCCAACTCCTGGGCTCAAGCGAGTCTCCTGCTTCAGCCTCCCAAGTAGCTGGGACTACAGGCACCCACCACAACGCCCGGCTATTTTTTGGTTGTAGCCGTCATTGTTTGGCAGGCCCGGGCTGGATTCCAACTCGCCACCTTAGGTGTATGTGGCTGGCGCCTTAGCCACTTGAGCCATAGGTGCAGAGCCGTCTTCACTTAGTCTTAAGCGCACATGTGTGCACACACGCTCACTCTATACTGGAAGCCCAGACGGCTTCTTTGGACATTTGGGGCATGGGCTGAAGCTCTTCCTGTATGTGTTCCGTTCCATTTCCCCTGACTGGTGTCTGTGGATGAGGTCTCCTTCCTCTCCATCACTACAGTGTTACATTGAGACACACTGTTGAACCTCAAGGCCAATCCATGTAATGACCTCTATCACTGGGTCCTATTATATGCCATGGAACCGTCTACTGAGCATGTTATGTGGAATGTCTCATTTAATAACCGTTCAGAGGGGATGGCACCTGCCCCTGGTCACACAGTGAAAGAACTAGGAATCCAACCTCCAGGTGGATAGCAAAGCCCCTGCCCTAAACTGCCACAGCACTAAACCCAGGGGCTGGTCCCAGAGTCCCTACTGCCAAGGTTATCACAGTGACCACATGCCTGGCATAGTGCTTGGTCCCAATCAAGTTTGCTGAGAGCTGAGAGGACTGATCCACTGTTTGATTCTGGCAGTGATTGGTGTTCAGGAGGAAAGGGGACATCCAGGAGAGACCATGGCCACATGACAGGGGAACTCCAAAATAGGAGCTCTTTAAATAACACTCAGAGTCAGACTTCCCTCCTGGCCCACCACACTCATCTCCCACTTAGTGATGTGGGGGTGGGGTGGATGGGGTGAGCCGAACCAGGGGTGGGTGAGCAGGCCAGGTGCTGACTGCTCAGGAACAGTGGCCAATGGGAAGGGGATGCCCTCTGTGGCCATCTGATGCCCATCACAGAATGTGCCAGGGTCAGAACTTAGGGAGGAGACAGGCAGAGGATGTGAGTGGGTCCCTCTGGCTTAGCTGACACCTGTCCAAAGGACTGGGGGGAGAGGGCTCAGGCTGTGCCAGCCACAGCTGCTACACAGACAGGAGCTGTTTCTAGGGCCTCGGGGGGTGGGGGAAAGTGCCCTTACCATCCCTACCCTCATCTAGGGTCTTCTTGATTTCCTCCAGTGGAGGAGGAAAATATGGTTAGACACTCTGGGTGTGGGATCTGGGGCATAGGGTTGTGGGGATGGACACAAAAACATATGGACACCCCCCCCCCCAACAACACAGCTGTCTCTGAAATCATATCCGCCTCTTTTCTCATGCATTCTTTGGGAACGGAAGATTCCCTGGAGCTATCCCCAGGCAGCTACATTCTTAGGGAACTCAGACTTCCACAGGCAAGGATCTGGGAGAGGGAGGGGCAGACAGATCAGGAGGGAGCTGGGTCAGGTGCTGACTGCTGCCTGCCCCTAGTGTACTCACCTAACAGCAGGAAGGGGGCTGCTTCTCCCCTCCTTCTGAAAAGGCAGGCACCATCTGCCTGGGCCTGATGGCACCAAGGACACCAGGGGTTATTATTAGGCTCCCTGTCACGTCACTGGCACTTGGGCAGTGCATACCCTACAGGATCAGTATCTCCTGGGCCCTGCAGAAGAAAGGCCTCCAAAGAGGCACTGCTTTGCCCCAACCTGACCAGCCCCATACCAGGAAAACTTGACACTGCAGGCAGAGGCGGCCTGGGGGTCAAAGTCCTGAGATCGGTGCATAGCTCTGAACAAAATGTGTCCTATCCTGGGCCACCCAGACCCTGAATCTTTCATTCAACATGGGAATTGACTCAGTGGGACGACAGGAGCCAGAGCAGGCTTGATCAGACATGAGATAGGCTGGGAGACTCTGCAGCTCTGGGCAGGAAGGTCTGGGGAGCCCTGGCCCCAGTTGTAGGGTGCAGAAACCCACCGAGGGGAGGGCCAGCAATGCTAGGATGAGGGGAATGGCTGGCCAAGACGTTCAGACCCCATAAATTCAGGGCCTAGAAGAGGTAGGGTGGGGGAACCAGAATGGGGCAGCTCAGGACCAGGCAGAGGACAGAGAGAAGAGGCTGATAACACAAGGGAGTTCTCAGGACGACAGTGTGAGATGGGGCTGACTGAAGGCCGCCTTCCTGCCCTGAAACAAACTGGGCGGCTGCTGTTCTTTGCGTGCTGGATCGAAGTCACCTACACCGCCTCCCCCAGCCCTCAGCCTTCCAGAAGGGGCCCAGGCAGAGGTCATGGCAGCGGCTCCCAGCCTGCAGGGAGGGGGTGCTTGGGAGACGGACACGGAAGACTCAAGTCAGTTTTGCCAAAACTTCTCCCAGGCCACGCAGCCTCGGAAAGATAGCGCCGGGTCTTGGAACCTCAAAACGTGGAAAACGTCCGGGCACTCCTGGGCGCATCCGCACACCCCACGGTGCCCTGTCCCCCACTCCCGTCACTGACTCAGCCCACTCCTCTTGCAAGGCAGTCTCTGAGCCATTTCTCCCCTGCCCAGTACCGGCTTAACTCCAATCTTTCCGGTCTTCCGGGCCCCCGAGGTACCAAGACGGGAGGGACCTCTGGCCAAGGGCCTGGGGGGTGTAGGCTGGAAGGGATGAAAAGAGGGGGAAGGGCGGCGCGTAAGAGAGGCGCGTGGGAGAGTGCGTACTGCCGAGAGAAGGGATTGTGCAGGGACTCCGGGCGCGCGTGGTCCGGGTCTAGGGCTGCTCAGACTCACCTCTTGGTAATTCTCGTCTCTGGGGCTGAAGCTGCTGTCCACGGGCTGCAGGCGCAGGCCGAGATGCGGGACGCTGTGTAGCCACACGACCCACCAGGGCGCAATATACTCCACGCGCGCGGCCGGCATGGCTCGGCCGAGTGCGACCCTCCGGATACCTCTGCAGCCTCAGCCGCCACTCGGCCCGGCCGCGCGCCTGCCCCGCCCCTCCCGCCCTGTCCCCGCCCCTGCATCCCCTCCCGGGCCAACCTCTCCCCGGGCGCGCGCCCGCCCCGCCCCTCGCAGAGCGCGAGCCCACGCCGTCCCTCTCCTGGCCAGGTCCGGGTCCTGGGCACGCAGGTCCTAGAACCAGCTGTCCCTTTCAGGGTCGGGATTTGTCCTGGCCTGACCGGCGGAAGAGGGGAAAGGAGAATTGAAAAAGCTTCCAGGACTTTTCCAAACTGTTTCAGTCTCTAAACGACTTATTAATTACTTCACAAATCAAAGCTATAAAGTGTCGATGAGTACAGCTAGCAGTCATGGCCCGAGAAACAGGGCTGGCAGTTTAAGGGCTTGTTACAGGGTGAGCAAACCGACTGCTTGGGGAGGGAAGGAAGCCGCTCAGTCAACTCATTCTAAGTTCACGGTCCATCACTTATTGAGCGTCTTTTGTGTAAACCACGTGGACTCAAAGAGAAATACGTTCCCGTCTTGGAACTTTGGGGGCCCAGAAGACCGGAAAGATCGGAGTTAAGACGGTGCTGGGCAGGGGGAGGAATGGCCCCGAGATTGCCTTGCAGGAGGAGCGGGCTGAGGAGCACCCGCGCATCTGCCCCATAACTAAGTGATGCCGCTTGCCAGGCTTCTAGAGTGCGGACGAAGTGTCGTGGGACTGAAAAAGTAAAAACTTTCTTCCTGGCAGCAGGGACAGGGCGGGTTTCCTGGTAGAAGGGGACTTTGATCTGTGGAGGGAGGGTAGGAGAGCAGCGGGAGCTCCCAGTAGAGACGCCTGCCGGGTACTGTTAGATCAGTCAACAAAAGCAGGCGAGGGTCCTTGTCCCTCAGCGCACCGCACTTCCGAGTGAGATGACTACAGCCCACCGGTGAAGACGTGCGCGTGCTTGCGCTAGTCGGAGGGTGCATTGGAGAAAAGCAAAGCCTGGCAGGGGCAGGGCAGCCGCCCACCTAGGGAGCCTCGCATCCTCCACCCCCGTACCGGGCCTAGGTGCAGAGGGCCCCACCCACCTGCAACCGTAAACAGCTGGTGTGACCCGGGCCCTGGATAAAGGGGCTCAAGCTGGAGGCAGGTGGAGGGCAGCTAACGGCCGCAGGTCTAGTTCGGAACAAGTTTGGGGTTGGTTGGGCGGGTGGGTAGGAGAGAGGCTACAGAGTTCCAGCTCGGGAGACGGGGCGGATGCTGGCTTTGCAAACTCCAGCAAATGCTCATGGTTGCTGGAAGGACAGGCGCTGCCCGTGGTCTGGGTCTCTTCTGCCGGTAGCAATCTGTACGGTTCCCAGAGCCCAAAGGCTGTCGTCTCATTGGCGCCTGCTGAGGCCCTCACAGAGCACGGGAGGACAGCCTTCTCTCACAGCTGTTTCTTTTCCCAACACGTTTTATTGAGCATCTTCTCTGTTACGGCATAGTGTTGAATAAAGCGCACATTCCTATTCCTGTCTGCGTGGTATAACCTACAGTCTTGCAAGCCAGGTGAAGCTCTAACCCACACACACAGTGATTAACTGGCTTTGAGGCCCAGGAGCCGAGACCCGCAGGGGCCAGTGGGGATCAGCCCAGGGGCTGCTGCTTACCTGAGCAAACGTGGGAGGGAGCTTTTGGGGGTGACAGAAATACTCTCTTTATTGCGGCGATGGTTACTATAAAACTCACAGAACTGTACACCAAAATGGGTGAATTACACTATATGTAAATTATACCTCAAAAAAATCTCACTCCACATCAGTAACCTCAGTACTTAAATCGCTGAGGTGGGAGAATTGCTTAAGCCACGAGTTCTGCCTAAGCAACAGAAATTCTCGTGTCTAAAGTCCCACAAACCTCACTTTAATATAATTGCCTTCGAGGGAAAAAAAAGAGGGACAAAAAAACTAGGAGCCAGATCCTGGCAGCCCCCAAGGTCCTGGTTAGTGTTTTGATTACCAACCTAGCTACTGTGGACTGCTGAGGACCACAGCCCTGAAATGGATTACACCGGGGCCCCTTTGCAGTCCATGCCCTGAGAGGTCACACTGATACCAGGCCCGAGGGTGACCCACCGGCACCCCTGGACTCCTCTGGATAGGCACTGCCCGGTACCTTGCACAGGTCCCCTACTCTAGGTAAATGGCACACAAGGCTAAAGGTGCTACCTTGCTACCTAGCTTCCCAAACATCACCCACTCGCTCGGGAGCCCCAGCAGTTGGGACTGGCCACCAGGGAAGGAGGGGTAAAGGCCTGCTTGTGACACTTGAAACCTCCAACTGTAAAATCTCTCCCTCAGGGCCACCTGAAATACCAAAACTTGGAAAGCCAGTCTGTGATCAGTGACCATTCTAGCAACTTCCTTGAGGCTGAGCTAGAAAAGCCAGCGAGGAAGACCAGTAGCAGCCCTCCTCCAGAACAGCATTCCTAAATTCCCTACCCAGTCATTTCAAACCAACTCCTGTGGCCAACACCTCACCAGCCACCCTTAGCTCACTAAGGCCTCAGCCCTATAGTGGTGACACCACCTGCAACCTGAGGGTTACGAAGTCATCAGAACCTCTGCAGTCTGCCCAGACCACCAGAGTAAATTGTTTTTAAGTGTCCCAAATGACTCAATGGCATAAGCCAGCGCTGGAGAGCCCTGCATGAAAGGATGCCTTCTCTGGGCAAGGCGGCCAGACAAATCCCTGCAGGATCTGTCTCCTAGGAGCTGGGACAAGTCTCTGGACAATGTGCTGGGGACAAAAAAGCCAAAGTGGCAAGGCAAATTCTTGCTCTTCCTTGGGAATGTTTAATGTTTAAATGAGGAAGACTGAAAGGCAACAGTGCATCTGGGTTTGTCAACAATCACGGGCCCCCCACCTCTGCCAGAGGATAAAACCCACACCTCCCAGTCAACTCACAAGCAGATTCAAAAACCCCTCTCATCTTTACAATTCTTATATTCAGACTGGTGCTTGCCCATTGCAACCTGCTTATGTTTAAACACTTAACACAATACCAAGCATATACTGTCTAGCACTTTTAAAAAGTATAAATGAAAAAAAACTATCTCAGGCATTCAGACACCTGAGTGTAGTTTATGATGCAACTATTTGTAAACATTTAGTGAAGACTGTTGTAGCATGGTGCCACCTTGTGGTCTGTCCCCACATCCACATCTCACAGAAACTTGCTGGTAATGTGGCAGGCGCAGCTCCTGCTTATTTAACCCTTATGAAAAGCTACTATGGCTAGCTTCCAACAAAGGAAATAGGGGCAGAGATGAAGTCATTCTTCAGAATCATGCAATAACAAAAAAGTGGCAAAACCAGTATCCAAGCTTAGGGATCAGCAACCAGGACCTGTGTCCCATTCCCGCCAGAAGCCATCACCAAGCATTTCCCCTCCCATGCTCAGAGACAAAGGACACTTTAAGAATTTTTAAAATTTAATACAATTGAAATCAGCATGTCTGCTTCATTTCAGCTCCTTCACTGCCAAACCTAGAGGGAAAGAGATAAAGAAGTGAGTCATCCAGAAGACAGACTGAGTTGTTGAAGCTTGTCTTGACTTCTTGTACTTAAGCTGAGGAGAGCTCACAAGGCTCAGAGACTGAGCTCATGAGGGAGGTTCTGGTTAAAACATGAAGAGTGTCTGGCTCCCCTACCTGTAAAAGTGGGCATTTGGTCAGTATAGGAACTATCTCACAGGGTGAGGAATAGATGAACTATAAACTCTCCTCTGGCTAAGAACTTTTTGAATATAACCTGGGAATCACAACCACTTCTTGCACCACCAGCAGCACAGGAGACACTTAGAAAACCCACGAAATGGGCTTTCCTAAATATGGGGGATGAAATGAAACAAGATGGCAACATAACCTTCCCTATTTTTGGTCAGACTATCACCCCTGCCCCCAAAGATTTCAGGCTCACTCACCAGGGGGCAGAGACTGCTTTAATTTCTCGGCCTTCTCTTTGTCTGTGATGACCAAGGTATAAAGGTATCTGCTGCATCGAACTTTAAATTTCACATTATCCTTGTTTTTCTTGATCTTGACAGCTATCAAAACCCAGAGTTAGTAATTAAATTCTGTCACAGAAAACAGATGCTACATAGTTCATGTGCTTTACACTTAGCAGCAGGGGCACAGAAACACCCATCATCGGGTTCTCCAGCACCCACGGCCAGAGCCCATCCCACCTCCCTGTACTGTCTCTCCGATGAAGCAGAAAACAAGACTGTCCCTGTCCTTCTATGACCTTAAAAAAAAAGTCATAGATCTCCATTTCCCTTCTATTAATACTCAAGAGCCTGGGGCTTATTTAACTGGTTTGTTTATATTTAAAACACAGGCATTTAGTACATTGAACACAACACTGCAGAACCTTCTATAACAACTTTATTTTTCCCAAGAGATGAAAGTTCATGAAGTAGGGAAACGGGCTATCTGCTGGGATTACAAACTTTTTAGCAACCCCCAACCCCCACCCCTGGAAATCAATTGTCTGAATACCAGCTGACACTCTGGGGCAACAGTACAGAGCTCTTTGGGATTCCTCCACCTGACTGGACATTGCATGCACCAAAAACTTCCCCTAAAATGTAAGTGTAACTGGTGTTCTGGGTTCTTTCCTGCTGCCAAGTTCTATCTCAGGATCACAGGTTAGACAAGGAAGACCCCTAAGTGTACCTCAAATTCAACTGCACAGGGCTCGAAATTTTGAAAACTGTGTAGTTTTATGTAAATGTCAATGCATTTCCACCTGGCTGCTGAAAGAAGTCCTGCTTCCCAGGAGGTTAGCCACTTCATGTTACCTGCCAAACCCCTTGTTCCAACTTCTTTAAAAACTGCTCAGACACCCCCAAGCTCTCACTGCTTTAAAAGCACTCAAGTGCCAGCTGAGAATCAGGCTGAGGACTGAACATGGTCTCTGGTGCTTGAACCCAAGTACCTAACCAGATACACAAGGACAACACTTAACCTCAAAGCAGCAGCACAAGATTAACTTGTACTCACAATTTCATTTCTGCCAACAACCACTCGAGGATAGGCGTGTATCACTGGAAGCAGAAATGCTACAGCTTAAAGCTGGGCAAAGGCACTGGCTGCCTTGGCTCACATTCTTAGTAAATCCAGACACCTGGATATTCATCTAAAACAGCTTATTCTGGTATCCTAACATGGCCCCTCGCATCTGTCTCCCTCCCAGAAACTATGCTTAACACTATTTGTAAGGATTTTAAAAAATGTTATTCAACATTACCATATGTGTGACAATTCCATTTCCAGGTGCATACCCCAAAGAAGTGAAAGCAATGACAAAACATACGCATATCCACGCTCACAGAGGCACTATCCACTATAGCCCAAATCCACAAAACGTGCAAGCAATCCAGTGTCCATCCGTAAACCATGGATAAACAAAATGTGTCTATTCATACAATAGTTTTATTTGAAGTAAAAGAAGCCAGTGCAAAAGGTCAAACGCTGTACTATCTCACTAATAAGAGGTATCGGTAAGAGTCAAATTCACAGAGAAATCAGCACAAGAGTTGCCAGGGCTGGGGAGATGTTTAATGGCAACCATTTTAAGTTTGGAAGATGTAAAGGTTCAGGTGGCTGGGAGTGGTGGCTTATGCCTATAATCCTAGCACTTTGGGAAGGCAGAGGTGGGTGGAATGCCTGAGCTCAGGAGTTCAAGACTAGACTGAGCAAGACTGAGACCCCCATCTCTACTAAAAACAGAAAAACTAGCCAGGCACTGTGGCAGGCACCTGTAGTCCCCGCTACTCAGGAGGCTGAGGTAAGAGGATCGGTTGAGCCCAAGAGTTTGAGGTTGCAGTGAGGTTGCAGTAAGCTGTATGGCACAGCACTCTAACCAGGGTGACTAAGTGAGACTCTGTCTTAAAAGGGGGGGAAAACAAAAGGAAAAGTTCAGGAGATGGATGGTAGTGGCTGTTGCATATTATGAATGTACTTACTGCCACTGATAAGTATAAGCTTAAACATGGTTAAGGTAGTAAAGTTTATGCTATACCTATTTCACACCTGAAAGTAAAAAGAAACTTAAAAGTGCTGTGATTTGTTCTCAACTAAAAACGACCCAATAACTTCCTTTCTGACAGTACACAAAATACAGGCACATCATTCCCACTAGATGTTACTTGATCCCACAGGTGGCTTACCACCAGTTCAAAGAACACCAGAGGATCTAAGACAACACCCTGTTTTGGGTAATCAGGACAAACACACACCACAACCCACCTGTCTCTCCTGGTAACTCCCTATACACCACCATTAGGTTCTATCCCTAGCATAGAGCATTAGAGATGGTTGGTCTTAGCCCACCTTCCTACATCTGCCCAACACAATCCTATTTGCACAAATTACCCAATTCTCTTTCATATAGCACAAAAAACTTGAGTCCAGGTTAAAGTAACATAAGATAAATCAGGATCTATTTGTATCAAACACAAGCCCCTAAATTGTCTTCAAATATCATGAGGGACAGCAGAACTACCTCTCGAGTATAAAAAATGATATGGAGGCAGAAGCTGGCATATTATCAATTGAAAACCTGCTGTTCTATAGTTCCAGTTCATCATCTCCTTTCCCCTATATTTACAACCTGCGAAAATGAATACAGATCATCTCCAACTTAGAAGTGTTACACATTCAGCAGAAACAGTGCTTCAAATTTTGATCTTTTCCAAGGCTAGGGTATGCTACCCTCTCCTGATGCTGAGCAGTGGCACTGAGCTGCAGGCCCTTGGACAGCAAGAGTGTAAACAGCCCACAGATGTGCTATGTTCATTACATGAGACATTCAACATGTTACAAAACAGGCTCGTGTGAAGATGATTTAACCTGACTGTAGGTTAATGAAAGTGTTCAAGGTAATTCAGACTGAACCTTGATTATTCAACAGACAGAAGTTAAATTATTTAGTAGTGAAACTCACCGCGAGGGGGGGCCATACTGAGCCCACGGTATGCCCAGGACTGAACATGCAGCACTAAATCTAAGTGTTAATGGGACTTGTGTTTTCAGATTTTGATGCGGTAAAGACGCGCGAACCTACTATATATACAACAGAAAAAAAATGAACTCAGAATGGTTTGTGAGAAACTCACAATGAGCTAAGAGGCCCTAATTACTCTTTCCATCACCTCACGTTACCCAAACAGGTCTTTCTTACCGGGGGAATACGACAGAAGCGCCGTCCCCAGCCCGCCTAGCCCGTCTCCCTCCAGACATGTTGGAAGAGGCTCCCGGAGCGGCACCAGCGTAGCAGCCAGTGCCCCACGCAAACAGTGACCTTTTTTTTTTTTAACCAAACCTTTGGAGGGATCACTTACACTTGGCATCCTTTCGCCTGGCTGTGAGCAGAAAGTCCTTGATTTCCTCAATTTTCCGAGGCTGCAAAGAAAAACGGAAATTAGCTACAGACTCTGGCGACTGTTAAGTCCACCAGCCTCTCTGCCTCCAGAGACCCTTTGCAAGGCACGCCCGCTCTCGCCCCGGGTGCCTCCCCGGGGAAGGTGTCAGGCAGGGGTCGTACTCACCATGGCGACGAAGAGTGCAGGTAGGGCAGACCCTCACCTGCGAGGAAAAGAGTCCTGAGCGTCAACAGGCCACAGAGGCAGGCAAGGAACTTCGTTTCCCCTCCCTCCTCCAAAATACCGGCCCGCTCGCACTCCCTCTTCCTCCCACACACCCTCGATGCCCACCCGAGAACTCAAAATTTCGCCCGGCAGTGGATTGCACCGGATTACCCCTGTCGCCCGCGGTCCAAGAAACACTCACCGCAAGCAGTAAGAGCAGGAAAGAAGCAAGACTTCCGTTTCCGGGAAGTTAAACCCTCCCAACGGAGGAAACTGGATACGGTGTCTGCAAAGGATCAAAAATCATATAGGCGTTCGTCCTTCCAATTTGAGCAGCTCTGCCCCCTTCTGGTCTGTGTTAACAGTGCAGCTTTCATGACCAAGACCAGCCCTCCGGCTCTCCCCGCACCTCCCTCCGCGCCCCACGCCTCCCCTGCTTCCTTTCTTCCTCCGCAATCCCTCAACCCCAGCTTTGCTGTGCTAGGTTTTATTTCGGATTCGGTTCTGACACTATGTACTCCTCCCATCAGACCCGTGCACTGAGCCTCTACCTAGAAATTCTTCATTTAACGCAAAGGTCTCTAGTGTGTACCTGGTCGAACTACACCCCGGGGCCCCGTCATCTTTCTCTCCTGCAACCTTTTTGAGGAACACCGAATCTGTCGGGCCAGGGCTCTCCTCTCCCCACCGAAGGGAACTTTCCCATGAACTGCTTCGAATTCATTTCTCAATTGCTGCTCCTTCCAGCCGCTGCCGTTTGCGCAGCGCTCGCGACTCCCCGTGGCCGCTGCTGTTCTAGAGGTGGCCGCAGGTGGCTCTTGCTCTGCCTCCTCCAACCGCCTAGCCGGAAGCGGCAGGGTTGGGACAGGAACCCGTGCAGACCCCCAGCCCTTTGCGAGGCTCGGGTGGCTTTGGGGAGGCGGCGCTGCCTGCGCCCCGGGCGCCCATGTATGCTCATCCATACGGTCTTTTAAGGTAGACGCTGGGAAACCTGTGGTTATTGATTTTATTTTTATCCTCCACTTTTATTTTATTTTCAACCTCTCTACAAGTGTCTACATTTTATTATATTTGTTGCCCCCCCAATTTAATAACCACACAGCAGAATGTAATTGCCTCATGCTTATTACTGCAGTGCCCTCCCGAAGAGAGAGCGAGCACTTAGCCATGAGCCTTACTTCCAGCTCACTCTCCCTCCCTCTCCCGCTCCTCCCTTTCTTCCTCTTTCCTTCCGCCAACAAGGACAAGCCCAGGTTGACCCCTTCCCGGGGGTGCTGGTGATACAGGGAAGAATAAACCAACAAATTACTCTTAATAGGGCTGGAGAGTCTGTAAAGGACCTAAAGGAGGCCAAATTGTGTGTCTGCAACTATAAATTTGGGCAGCGCCTGAGGCTGCTGGTGGGCAGGGCGCCGGCCCCACGTGTTGAAGGTGGTGGGTTCAAACTCGGCCCCAGGCAAACTGCAACGAAGAAATAGCTGGGCTTTTCTGGCGGGTCCCTGAGATTAAGGCAAGAGAATCACTTAATAAGCTCAGGAGTTGCTGTGAGCTGTGACCCTACCGCAAGGACGATAAAGTAAAAAAGAAAAATTTTTTTTCTGGGTCTCAGTAGGGGAAAAAGTTAATGCGTAGAAGCTCAATTTTAGATGTCTGAAGCTGGAGAGCCAATCTGAAAATCAGGGGTGCTTCTGCCCTGACCTGTGAATAAAGTGACCAGATTTTAACATTGGTAAAGCAGGACACCATTGATGGGGTGGGAGGGTGTGGGGGGGAGGGGTTCTTAATTAAAAATTTGGTCTATATGTAGCAACAAAAATTTTTATAGAATGCAAAAATAGTACTATAATATATATTTTTTAATTTCAACATAAGTACAATTTACAGATACAATACATTAAAAAATTATGTATAGTATTATTTTATTCTTTGGCATATTTCTCATTTGAGTAAATTTTTTTAGTAGATTGCTGTCGTTGTTTAAAAGGTCATGAAATTTTTCACAAGAATTTGTTAAATTATATTTCACACATAAAATGGCTTTCAAAGTCTCGACACTTAATTGTGATTTTTCTGATGTCCACACTTTATTTACCGTAGAAAAAACTGCGTTCAGTCACAGCATTAGTTCTTAGTAAGGACAGTGTGTATCCCACAATTTTTAGTGCATTATTGTATGGAACACAATTTCAAAATGATGAAATATTTCTAGCCATTTGTTCTCTATTGTGATTTTTGCTGATGCCCAAGATTTAACCTTTTCCTTACCAATGTATTTTTTAAATAATGATACGTAAGTCCTAAGTGTCACTTTCAAGGCTGGGGCTAGACTTTCTGCCACCACTATGAAATATAAATAATAAGAGTACTGTCTGCTAAATTCATGAAATAAATTACTTACCTAAATTATCTGAATAGCTGATTTGTTGACATCACTTGTTTAACTAGCACTAGCACGCAGTACGATGTGTATCATCTGAGAGACAGTTATAAAATGTTTTCATGGTTGCCAATGCCAAAAAATGCCATTGTTCATAAAGTCCAAACAATGGTCAAATTCTAACAACTGATCAACAATGCGAACTTTGATAAGCAGTTCTCAATAATCAGCTCTCAACAATTATTTGTTATTATTAAAGTTTAACATTATAAAATTAACAAAAATAATATAAAACTCATATCCTGGCAAAATAGCCACACGGCAGCCAAAAAACGTATATTTCCTTCCCGTTCTCCCGCTGTTCCCTAGCTTGTTGTGCATTCTTTCTAAAAATTGAGACTTTTTTAAAACGCAGGGACACAGGACAAATTCTTAAAAATTGGGACTGTCTGGCCAAAAGCAGGACGTCTGGTCACCTTAGTGTAATAGGCCAGGCACACACCTATAATCCTGGCACTCTGGGAGGCCACAGCGGGAGGACTGTTTGAACTGAGGAGTTCAAGACCAGCCTGAGCAGGAGTGTGGTCCCCATCTCTATTAAAAATAGAAAAACTAGCCAGGTGTGGTGGTGGGAATCTGTAGTCCCAGCTACTTGGGAGGCTGAAGCACAAGGATCACTTGAGCTTGAGGTTGCGGTGAGTTATGATGGCACCACTCTACCCAGGGCTTATAACCTCCACCTCTATGGGGTGGTTGAAAGGAGTAACTGGATGACACATGGGAAGGGCTCTTAACTCAGCTAGTAAATACAGCTGTTATTTAAATTAAGGTTGTGGTTAATCCTTTAGGACCCTTGGTGCTCAGCCCTTCCTTGCAGTCACCTAGACTATGTCTAAGGGTTTGACTCCTTATGCTTGACTGTGTTACTATTTGGAAATTATTCTTTTTGAGACACAGTGTCATTATGTCGTCCTAGGTAGAGTGCCCTGGCATCACAGCTCACTGCAACCTCAAGCTCAAGTGATCCTCCTGCTTCAGCCTCCCAAGTAGCTGGGACTAAGGTGCCTGCCACTATGCCTGGCTAGTTCTTCTGTTTTTATTTTAACTTAATTTTATTTTTAGAGATGGCGTATTGCCCCTGCTCAGTCTGGTCTTGAACTCTAGAACTCAAGCAATCCACCTGCCTTGGCCTTCCAGAGTGCTGGGATTATAGGAGTGAGCCACCACACCCAGCCTTGGAAGTTGTTCTCTTTTTTTGAGACAGAGTCTTACTACATCACCCTCGGTAGAGTGCCATGGCATCACAGCTCACAGTAACCTCCAACTCTTGGGCATAAGCGATTCTCTTGCCTCAGCCTCCCAAAGAGCTGGGACTGCAGGGACCTGCCACAACATCCAGCTATTTTTTGTTGCAGTTGTCACTGTTTAGCTGGCCCCAAACCTGCCACCCTCAGTGTATGTGGCTGGCACCCTAACCAATGTGCTATGGGCACTGAGCCAAGTTATTCTTATTATCTGGAAATGTTGGTACTGTCAACAGTGCCATTAAAAGCAGTTCAAATGGCCACTACCCAAAAGGAGTACCTCACACCCACTGTGTGTGTTGGCAGGGGTGGGGGTGGGGTTCCTGTGAGGAAGGAACCAGGGAGGACAGGGCACTCTGATGGCCTTTCCAGCCCTCAATTTGCTGTGCCAGCTGCTCTTGTATTGCCAAGCACTTTTTACTAATGGTGCAGTGCTACAGGTTGTAGTTTACTTAAAAAATAAACTGGCAGATGTGAGATTGTCTCTATCATAGCACCTCTTTTGCTGACTTCCATTTCAAAGGATTTTTAAAAAATTTATTTTCACTTTTCATTGTGGCATTTTCTGAGCATCCCAAAGTAGAGAGAGAATGATGTCACAAACTCCAGCTTTAATAGCTATCACATTTTAGCAATCAAAGGTTTTCCCGCGTGAAAGGTTTGGGATCACATATCTCTGGCTCTCACCCAGGAGTGACTTGTACAATATTTATGTCTTGTTGGAAAAAAGACAGAGAACTCTAGACCTTTCTTTTTTTTCTTTGAGACACAGTCTCTCTGTGTTGCCCTTGGTAGAGTGCTGTGGCATCACAGCTCACAGCAACCTCCAACTCTTGGGCTGAAGCGATTCTCTTGCCTCAGCCTCCCAAGTAGCTGTGACTACAGGCGCCTGCCACAATGCCTGGCTAATTTTTTGTTGTCGTTGCAGTTGTCATTGTTGTTTGGCAGGCCTGGCCCAGGTTCAAACCCGTCAGCTTCGGTGTATGT